>VDFB02270651.1:765669666-765786228 GCA_007258455.2 Sequoia sempervirens | reverse complement strand
TTGATCATAACTACGTTTGAATATTTTTATTAGAAAATAACGATATTTCCTTATCTTATTCCAAAAGATCTCTTTACTTGGATGTTCTAGATGATCTACATATATTTGACTTTATCATGTCTCTAAACATTGGTAACTAAGTTCTTAAATGTTTTTATCTCTTCTTATTCATTGATTTTATAGATGAACCAAAGATCATCTAGCAAATGGTGTGGGTCTCATGATATTCGATGTTGCTTCCTCTCATTATCTATTCTTTTCCAATTCTTCTAAGCTCCATATGTTTTCACTATGCAGGATTCATGGCCTTTAAGTACAAGTTAAACCTTAATGTAAAATTATTTTTTGGTTTTCAATATATGAAGATCCTTTTTACTTTTAATATATTGATAATTGATCATTAATATTTTATATTTTGATTAATATAAGTTCACATTTTGTCTTTTCTTCTTTATGGCTCATCCTAGAAAGTACCTTGTTTTTGTGTTCATGAATATATTTTATTTTATCTACTTATAACCTTAGTTTGAAGTGACTTACGTTTGTATGTTTGATTTATCATTGGTCGGAGAATTTAATTAATGTCATTTTGTGCATAGGTAGGTTTGTATAAAATAAGTTAAGGAAACCCTACTATAAATGTTTTAATATTCATGGATGAGTTGGTTGATTTTGTAAGATAATTATGATTGGTCACCACCTTTCGTGCACTTTTCTCCATTTTTTTAATTGATTTCTCTATCATTATCCTCCTAACCATATCTTCTTTCAATGGTTATCCTTATCTTGTCACTTTTCTTTTCTGTTGGAAGAATAAGTTCGACTAGTTTCTAGTATACATCTTTAAGAGTTTTATTGACCTAGTTGTAGTTTAATGGTAGAATAGAAAGGAAATATATCTTTCTCTAGAGACTCCCACAAATATTTATGAAAAAAAAAAAATCAAAGATAGTTTCACATGATATTAGATCTTCTCAATGTTGGAGATTTTTGGTGTTGTCATTAGTGTTGTCATTGATGTCATCGCCTAGTGTGGATGTGTTGTGGTTTGATGTCACATTGATGTCAACCTCTAGTATGGTCAAGGAGATTGTTGCACTATGTTGGCATTAGTGTTGTGATTTGATGTCAACCTCTAGTGTGGTCAAGTTGAGAAGTGTTTGTGGTATTGAGTAGGTGTTGTAGATGTTGTAGATATGATGAGAAGGTGTTTGTGGTGTTATTGATGTATCTGGTTCATTTGGTTTCCAAGTTCTTTTGAGAAAATTAGAATAAAAGAGTGTGCAATGTGATAGAGGTGTGTTCAATGTTGTGCTTTGTATTTCTTCATGGTTGAAGATATGATTGTGTGGTTTTGATATGATGATTATAGGTGTTCAAAGGTGCTATATATAGAGTTTCAGGTTTTGGATCATGTGGAAGTTGTGCTTGACAATGTGTCTGCCTTTATAAAAGGTTGTCTAGGAGAAATGGAATTGCTTTGCATTTCTCTGCATTGTGGTTTCTTGTCTTGTGGATTTGGGAACATGATAATATTGTATGTATCTACCTTCCCTTGGAGTTTTGTGTGTTCAAGAGTTCTATAAGGTTGGTTAGTGAGTTGTGTTTTGTGGTAGTGTTGTTGGTTGCACAGGATGATGGTATTCTCAATTTTAGGTGGTTGTGGCAGTGTTGCAAAATACTCGATGCTACTAGAATATTTTGGGATATTTTATGGATTTTGTGGAGTTTTCTTTATGGTCCATATGGTGTTTCCAAACCTGGAGAGGCATGTGTGTGGTCACTTGCTAGTGTCAGTGAAAGTTTGGTCGACCTAGGTGCTAGCACTAATTGTGGTGGTCATTTATTGTTTGTGGAAGCATGTTGAAGCGTGTCAATGTAGATTTGGGTCCTACTTAACCCTTAGTGTGGTTTTTCTTCACTTATTTCCATCATGGAAGTGTTGGTGCTGACCTATTTAATGGTTGCATGTTTGAGGTGCATACATTTCAATGTGGCTGACATGGAGAATTTTTTTGAGGTTGTGGAGGATATATAAGCAAGGTTAATCATTTCTTTGAAGAAACTTGTGGCCAATCATTTTTCAAACTCTTTAAACATCAAAGAAATGATTTTTCTTCACAATTTTCCATTATTCCTCAAAATTTAGGGGTGGTTGTTTTGGAACAACAAAGCCAAAAATCTGTTGCTACACTTTGAATATGGCTTGAAATGGAGCAACAAATTCATGTTTTTGGGTCATAAATTTCAGACCCAAACTAATATCCAAGAAAGAAAAATTTATTCAAATACCCATTTGGCCCTTTATTTAACATATCTCATTTTGTATGAAAACCCTCAAAATTTCATTGTTTTCCCTTAAATTAGGCCTACTAGGGTTTATGGTTGCTTTCACCAAAATTCTTGTAACTTTCTTAATACTCAATCAAAATCGATGAAACAAAAAGAAAATGAAAGTAGATTCACATAAAAATAACCTCCAATTGGTTTTAAATCATTAATCAACCATAACAAGCCATACCAAACTCTGAAACAACAATTTAATATTTAGAAATGTAGAAACAATGATGTCTTTTATTGATTTCACTTCAAAAATGTCACCACCGACCTTGGTTTTGACCTCCCCAAAGCTATTTAAACATTTACAACCATTTTCTAATGGTTCCCAACCCAATTTTCAACTTACAACCATTCAAATTCTCACTTTATGCAACATTGCCCCTTCATATTCTACATTGTGCAATTTTACAACATTTGCAACATTGACAACATTTTTACATTTTTTTGCAACAAGACCCCTAATGACCCAAAACTAACTCAAACACCTATGAAATGGTCTTATAAGACCTTATTACATGAAATGAACTCAAGTAAAACAAAATTTCAACATTTGACCCCTCCTGGGGCATGAAATCTTGTGGATGCCCTTGCACCATACTCCCAAGGGAATGAAGAACTCAAGTCCACTTGAGTGCAGGTTTTCTCTTTCTTCCTAGTTTTCCAATTCTTTTGTAACTTGTCCTTCATCTCTACAACTTTCCCTGGATCATTTTTCTTCTTCTTCTTGCATCATCTCTTACTGAACATCTTTTCAACTTTTAGGTTCCAAAATTTTAGTTCTCATTCATACGCCTCAGTACTATCATCTATGTCTTCATCATTATCATTGGAATACAATTGATCAACACATTCATCATCCAAAAAATTAGAAAATACTTGTTTTTACAACATCTTCTAGTTCAACATAGTGTGCTATATTTGTATAGCCATCTTCATACACTGTATGCACTTCTTATCCTTCTTTAGAATTTTTTTCACCTTCATTTCCATTTGCTACACCTATAAACACCTACTCACACAAAGGCTTAGTTTCAAAAAAATAACATTTGCTTGTCTCTTTAGATGATTCTAGCACCCTTTCTTTCAACATATCTTGGAACTCACCCATCCTTGTTGCTATCATCTTTTTTCTTTTTCTCCTCTGAATGATCTTCTTGATAGGTCATTTAATCTTCTTCCTTATTGGCCAATGCCAACCTTTTTTTTGGTTTTCTCTCTCAAGCGACTATTATATCTCAAGTTCCATTTTTTTCTATTTCTTCCAAGGTGTGTCTCAACTCCATTATCTCTTGTTGCACTTTTATCTGTTCTTCTTTCTCATTTTTCTTCTTCATCTCACTTTTCTCTTTTCTCATCACTGGCTTCTTGCTTGTTACCTTCGTACTCTACAAGTCTCCATGAACTATTCTTCTCAACACATCCATTCTTCTTTCTCAAGCAAGTCTCTTTCACCTTGCTTCTTCTTGTCTTTGTGATACCTCACCTAAGTTTTTTCCTTTCTTCACTACCTAGTCCTTTGACATCTAGGTTCTTACTTCAACCTACAAAAAGACAACACATAAACTCTAAAAAACTTTCTTGCCTAGATCTTTGGGCTCCGATACTAATTTGATGTAGAGCAGGGTGACACCACCAAAACTCATTCCACCAATCCTTTTTCAAAATCTTTAAACATCAAAAAAATGATTTTTCTTCACAATTTTCCATTATTCCTCAAAATTTAGGGGTGTTTGTTTTGGAACAACAAAGCCAAAAGTCTGCTACTATGCTTTGAATATGGCTTGAAATGGAGCAGCAAATTCGTGTTGTTGGGTCATAAATTTTAGACCATAACTGATCTCCAAGAAAAAAAACTTAATTCAAATACCCATTTGACCCTTATTTAACATATCTCAAAATCAGGGTAGGTTGTTTTGTACAGAAACCCTCAAAATTGGACTACTTTCCCTCAAATAAGGCCTACTAGGTTTTCTAGTTGTTTTCACCAAAACACTTGTAACTTTTTTAATACTCAATGAAAATCAATGAAAAATAAATAAAATGAAATTAGATTCACATAAAAACAACCTCCAATTGGTTTTAAATCATTAATCAACCGTAACAAGCCATACCAAGCTCTAAAAAAAAAATTAATGTTCAAAAATGCAGAAACAAGGATGTCTTTTATTGATTTCACTTCAAAAATGTCACCACCAACCTTGGTTTTGACCTCCCCAAGGCTATTTAAACATTTACAACCATTTTCTAATGGTACTCAACCAACTTTTCAACTTACAACCATTCAAATTCTCACTTTATGTAAAATTTACCCTTCATATTCCACATTGTGCAATTTGACAACATTGACAACATTTTACATTTTCTTGCAACAAGACCCCTAATGACCCAAAACTGAATCAACCAACTATGAAATGGTCTTATAAGACCTTATTACATGAAATGAACTCAAGTAAAACAAAATTTCAACATTTGACCCCTCTTGGGGCATGAAAACCTATGGGTGCCCCTACACCAATGTGTGAATGTTGTATGATGTGAATGCGATCAAGTGTGGTGATATGAATGTGATCTTAAATGTATAAGGATACTAGATGCAATGATCAAAAGGTGTATATATTTTTAGTGTGTCTGAAGTTGTTGGAGGCAGTGCCAAAGGTTGTAGATGGTACATAATTGTAGTGGTGAATTTTTCTTGTTGCTTTGAGATAGAGAATCTCTCTGTAATAGTCTTCTTCTTCTATTCTTCTTTCTTTTGGATAGTGATTCCTTTGGGTGGTGAGCCCTTGGTAGTGATCCATTCTTCTATTTTGGATAGTGATCCCTTCTAGTAGCAAGCCTATTGTATTTGGTCTTTCTATTCATATTTATGTGAGTTAATCCTCACCATGGTTTTTCCCTGATTAGGTTTTTTCCACATAAATCTAGTGTTCTCTTGTGTATTGATGTAGGAGCATCCAGGGTGTAAGAGCAATCTTGCATCACCCAAAAAAAAATAAAAAATGTTTCTTTTCAATAAGGGCTAAATTTGGTAGGGTTACTATTTTTGTAAGTTTACATTTATACACACTTGGACATGAAATCTTACGCAGACCTCCAAAATGGTAAATTGAAGCCAATGGTGAAGAAATCACTTCAATACCATTTTTCATTTGAGAGATATTAGAATTTTAATTTTCAAAAATCCTAGTAAAATCTTCCAGATCAATTTTGAGGCACCTAGAGGCTCTAGATGGGCCTGAAATTTGGTGGAAAATGAAAGTAGTTGGATTTTAGGCCCTACTTTTTGAAAAGGTATTATAATAGAAAATCTGACAATCGGATCAAAAGTTATGACCCCACGAAGCTGTAATACCAAAATTAATAAAATTTCAAAATATCTTCTTGAGGAAGTTGCACTTTCCAGAAGATTCTAGGGTGGTACACCTTTCAAATAAAGGATGTAAGGGGAGGCTACAAGTGGAGGCTAGAGCAGAGTAGATGGTGGATTTGATTTGCATATTTGCAAATTTATGTAATCAGAAAGCCCATGTGATGGAAAATATAATGTTGTAATTTCATTTTCATTTCAGTGATAATAGAAAATATTTTCTTTCCTTCTTGCATTTTGTTTGTGCCATTATCTATTGTTATTGTGAGTTTTAGTTTGTAAGGGGAGTACCTTTCATCATGTATGGTGTTGAATGTGTTTATGTTTTATATATTTACATACTATTGATGATTAATAATGTTTTTATGGTTAATGAGGGTTTAAGGTCTTAATGTACAATTGATTCACCCCCCTTCTTAGTTGTCTTGTGTGCCTAAAAATTGGTATACGAGTTGTGGTTCCTTGGAAGAAGCTTAACCACTTGAGGTAGATCTGAATGGCACACAAGAAGGGTGTCAAATCTCCTATGTTTTGATAGAACAAATTATGCTTACTAGAAATCCAAGATGGAAGCATTTCTTATCTCTCTAGGGTTTGTAGTCTAGAGGTTAGCTGAAACTAGATATACTATGCCTGCTAATGGTCTAACAAGTGATGATGAGGTCAAGGATTATGAAAAAAATGACAAAGAAAGGAATGCTATCTTGAGTGGTCTTTCTAATTCTAAACGTGGAAAAGTGATGTCTCAAAACTACTAAAGAGGTTTGTGTGAAGTTGTAGAGAATTTATGGTGAAGATATTACAACCTACATGCTCAGAGTGGATGAAGTTGTTAATTTCATCAATGGTCTTGGTGGTAAATGGAAGAAAGTGAAGTTGTAAAAAAGGTACTGAGAAATCTTCCTAAAAATTATAGTTCTAAAATTTGTGCTATTGAGTAAGCTCAAATTTTGGATAAATATTCTAGATATCAGATGTTTGGTGCTTTAATTTGTTACCAATTGAGAGAGTTTGGTCAAGATACTACAAATAAATAAATTTTATTTAAATCCAACAAGGAAGAGAAAGATGATGAATCAGATCCTAATGATCTTGATGAGGTGGAAGCAAATTTTGTAAGGAGATTGAAAAAGGGCATAGGAAAATAAAGAGGTAAGTTACCCTTTAAGTGTTTCAATTATGGAAATATAGGTCATTATGCTTATAAATGTCCAATCAAAGTTGTAAATGACAAACATAAGGATCATAAAGGAAAAATTTTCAAGAAGATTTATTATGTTGAGAAAGATAATGTTGTATTTGATTTTGAGGAATCGGACTATCCTAATGAGGACAGTGATGAATGCTTGTTCATGGCTCTAAATTCTAGAACTAATTCTACTAATTGTGAAAGATGTGTGAAGGAAATTTCTCCAGAAATAGGTTACAATATTTAAGGAACTATGTTGACTACTTTTCATGCAAGATAGGAGAGAAATTACTCAATAATTGATAGTATATGCTTAAATCATATGATAGGTGACAAGAGCAAGTTTGTTAAACTTCAGAAGTATGATGGTGGTCTTGTTAAGTTTGGTGATGATACATCTGCTAAGATCTATCAAAAAGGTTCAATTAGTTTTGATGGAAAGCATAAAATAGATTATGTTCTTTATGTCAAGGGTCTCTGGCATAATCTTCTAGATGATGGTTTTGAAATTAGAAAAGGAAGCTCTGGAACTTTGGTTGTTTCAAGAGCAAGGATATAAGGAAATGTTTATCAGCTCAAAGGTGGTGGTGTTAAGTGCTTTATGTTGAACAGTTTGGATAACTAAAAGGGGGGGTGAATCAGTTATCATGAAATCATTTTCTTGACCTTAATTAATCTAGAGCAATCTTAAATCAATCAGATAATAATAAACATGAAATCACATAACAACACCATGCACAATGAACACCAAAATTTACGTGGAAACCCAATATGAGAAAAACCATGAAGAATGCTAATTCTCAATTATAGAACACTAGTTAAGGTGACACCGATTAAGGTGATTTTTACAAAGGGCTCACTACCAAAATGCTTGTTGCAGGTAAGGCTCACTATTGGGGGACTCATTGCCCAAGATACAAAAAATAGCTATTATAGCTGAGAGATGGCTTACTACCAGAGTATATGTTACAAAACTGAACTTCTATAATTGCATCTACATATGCATGAATATAGTTCTCTTTGAAGCACAACATATGTCTATAGTAGATCCAATCAAGAATCTTCTACCTACCTTCCTTGCACAACCTTTGCACTACTGATTACTTCTTCCTGATACTTACCTTTTGCTTCCTTCTATGTTTCTTGTCACATAATCCTTCACACCCTTTTCTCTATTTGCACACACCACACTTATTGTTTGAAACCAAAGAGATGTTCAATATATATATCTACCCATAGAACAAAATAAGTCATCCTAGCAAAAAAATGTCAGCTTGAAGAACAACCTTGAAATATTCAGTAAGGTTTGGCACGCTAGCACCAAATCCAAAAAATAGGTCACACATAAATATCTCTTTACCATGTTACTACAAGACCCATATATAAGTCATACATAAGATAAGCATAATTATTAAAAGATAGAAAAAATTTAATTACATGAGATAAATTTTTGAGTCAATGGGAATGCAACAACCAAGCCCAAGTCTTGATCTTCATTAATTTCAGTACCAACTAAAGGAATGCAATTAGACATACCAAAACTTGTAACATGGTACATGAATGTTTGGATAGAAAGGATACCCAGAATAAGCTTTGAGCACAACAACCAACATCAAAAGATTAGTCTTCATTATTCTGCATTAACTTTCATAGATTTCCCAAACAGGAGTACTACCATATCCGAATCAAGGATAACATCCATACCACACAACATCATAGGATAAATCATTTTTTTATATCATCGGAAGCATAACCTTCTAGACAACAATGCCAAATCTTCTCAACAATCTCCCCCTTTGGCATTGATGGAAAAATAACAAACACTCAAAAATACAAAAACTACAAACAAAAGACTCTAAGCACTCCCCCTTTCTCAAGCAATCCAATTCCTCTTCTTCTTTTTTTCTCTTCATTTTCTTCCCCTTTTTTCTAGGCAAAGGGTCAAATAAGAAAATTCAGGAAATCAAGTAAAAATAACACTTTTCACATGAAAAAATTTATTGTACCTTTCTCTCATAGTTGGAAGAATCCTCTTCGAAGCTTGCATAGTTGAAACCATTTTGGTGCACATATTGTCTAGTAGATCCAACAACTCAAATGATGATGACTAGTCTGGAGATAGGTGCAAAAGTTCACAATCCTCTACATCAAAAAGTATCCCAAAGAGATGATCCAACTGGACCTCAACAATTTCTTTGACCAACCAGAAAGTTTTAACCAAATCTTCCCTCTATCTCCGAGTAGATAATAACTCAGGTTGCAACTCACCAAATCTTATTCTTTGTTTTATTTCTTTATCTTTAAAGAAGTAAAAAAACTTCCCAATATCATTCAATTTAGATTCAATAGCTTCAATTCTGCTTCTAAATTTGTCAACAACAGGCCATGAGAGATAGTACCTATAGATGTCAAACATCTCCTTAATGCATTCTCTTGTCTCACCAATGTGTTTGGATTTGACACACCTTAGAATTTAAATCATAGCTTGGATCTTATGTCCTTCAGATCCTTCCCACAACAACCTTTCTTCAACAACTTCTACTAGATCATTTGGTAAAAAGTCAGAAACAATAGTACCCTTTTTGAGCAAATAATCAACTAAGGCATCTTCAATTCTAGGCCTACTGATTGGAGAGAAAGCATACCACTTTTCACCAATATTTTTCATATCACCCTCATCCAACACCAAATGAACGTCATCTAGATCGAAAGAGTCAGATCCAGGTAGAGACTCTTCTTCCTTATCCTTCTTGTAAATGAGTGAATTTGCGCCCCTTATGCAAATTTCCCTTTTACACTTCCTCACCTTAGAAAACCAAATTATAAGGTGAAAATACACATCGGCCCACTTCCTTCATTCCACTTGGTGTCTATTTTTTGTGTCGATAGAATAATCTTTGTCAGGGATGTCCGTGCAACATGTAGATGTTTGCTCAACACGCTTACATCCCTGATAGATTCCTACATCTAGAGCCTGCAGAGGTGTACACTTCCCATTGGGGGTCAATTTGTAATGCCCCTCTTCGACCAACTGACCCATATATGGTTGTTTTTCTCATGCCACCTTCAAAAGGACTCTCCATTCCTTCATTTCAGCCTCTAGTAATCTTCTACACAATCTTTCTTGCATTCTCAAGCATCCATCACTCTCAAGCAGCACTTTGGCACTTCATAGCAGCAACAACAACACTCCATCAACTCAAAATAATAGAGAATCCACCACATATGGTAAGATGGCCCTATCCTTTGATGAAGAGTTTGGTCTATAAACCTCAAAATAATAGCCATTCTTGAGCTAGTGTTATGTCTTGCATAATTAAAAATTTACCATTCAACACATCTATGTTCTATGTGTATGAAAATCGTGGACTAGAATGAATGAGTAAGACAACACAATGAACTAATAGTGCAACCAATGGCAAATTACACCACTTTGTCCAAAGTATTCATCGCCCCTATTTTAAAAAGGATGTCACACACTCATCCACCATTCTAGCTCTATTTGTTAAGACCATTCATATTTTATGCATAGGAAATTCCCTTCATTGGGTAATCTTTAACCCCAGGAACAACCTATATATGATAAGTTCACTATGTCTCATCGAATAGGAAAAACATGTGTTTCTATAATCTACCAATTCAAATCTAGCTTTATCTTTATAGACTCCACTCTATTGAAGTAGTTAATAACATATATAAGCTATTCCCATCATTGGGTTATCCTAACCCCAATATTAACCTATGAACTCCCATGGCTCTATCTTACAAATATCTTCATAACAAATAACTTCATAATATAGAGTATAGCTATAAATACTCAACTTTAAATGACTCCAATAAGGAATATATCACATTAATGTATGATTCAAAAGCATATCTCCATCAATAATGACCCTAGTTCAAAGGTATGACCTCAACAATAAATGGCCTCAAGCAAAAGAATAATCATATCAATTAATTACTCATTCAGAAGTATAGTCTCAATAATAAAGAACTCTTATTTAAGAGTACAATCTCATCAATAAAAAGGCTTATTTAAAAAGTAGATTCACATCAAGTAAATGACTTCACAATGTGTCAAGAGTATAAAACAACCAGCTTGATAGGATAAACCCACCTACAACTCCAATCAATTAGTATTCACAAAATCAAGTGATCAGCTTAATCACATAGGTTAACCTCATCCTTACTTTACCCTATTTCTAAGATAAAGATAGTAATCAATGATTAGTCTGATCATGTAGGTTAATCTCACCTTTTTTCTTACAAAAAAGTTCAAATAGTCAACCCAACCAAGTAGGTTATCCACAACCTAGGGTTTCAATCAATAATCAAGTAAAGTAATGATCTAATGATTATTCTAGCATAGACTAACAACATGGTTCACATGATGTCGCATCCTATCAACGACACATCCTTCATACCATTTCTATTATTTTTTGCTAGCCTTATCATTTATATGGTCTTCCTAGCATTATAAGCTAATAAAGCCAAGTCATCTCAAGACATTGTTATGTTCTATGTTTCATATTTTAATCTTCATACGTTTAGTATAGACTAACTATGTAAAGTCTAAATAGAAACACATCATATAAAATCCCATATAGGGTATATAAAAGCATCAACCTAATAGATAGGTTCCATAAAAGAAAGTAATATCCAAGAACATCCAAACATCACAATAACATTCCAAAGTCAAACAAAGTATGGGGAGTAAGATACAACATGCCTGTAAGTATAAGCTCCAATTGATCTAGCTGGTTTCCAATCCTAGCCTTGACAAAACAACTTGCAACTAGGAACAAAAATTCTTCTACTCTTCCCAAATTCCCTCACAAATTCTCTCACTAAATCTCTTGTGAATTCACTCTTTAACTCTTCCTCACAAAACTCAAAAAAATAGAGTAACTCTCATAAAATAATAGAAGAGTGAAAATTATGCAAATATGTGTCCTTTTGAGGTGAATAATGCCTCTATATATACACAAAAATCAACTTCCAAATGCTAGAAACAAAATGGATGGATCGACACTTCTCAGTTTGCATGGTTTGACTCAACTTGGAAAACAAATGGTGGCCGATTTAAAACATAATACTCAAAAAATTACATAGCAAATAGCTTCTTTTAAAGACAATAAGAATAAATTTTAGATATGAAAGGAAAATAAGATTAAACAAGTTGACTCTAATCCTACCAGCATTCACATGACTTATTCTCCCATTTACTTTGGTTTATATCATTGTACAAAACTCACAAAATAGACTTCTAATGCAAAGAAAATATTCATAGTTTGGCACCACATTAACCTCTTTACGTGCTTTTGGTGTTCTATAGATTATGAATGAGTCAAAGCTTTTTAAATCATTTTGGAAATAGCTTTCAATTCTCACTGACCAAGCCTCATATATTCCCACGCGCCTTCCTTTATATACAACATTCCATTTGCAAGCATGACAATTCAATATAAAGTCTATAACACTGCCTTGGTTAGTCATCACTTAGCATTTAAGTTCTAAATGCAATGTTGCCTCATTTTCATCATTGTCAAAGTATAACTTTCAGTGTTTTTTTTTAAATTCATTAAATTTAAATATCAAAGGTTATTCATATTTTGTCTTATCACAACCTATGAGCGGCCTCTATGGTTATCATGTGCCTAAATTCAATGTGTATAAAGATCCTCCTTAATCAATGTTTACACATACTTTACAAAGCAAGTATATTTGTAATAGCCACAACTAATACAAAATAGTATGAACATATTATAAATATCAATCAATGTATCCCATCAATTTATACATTAGTCAATTTCTATCAATCAATTTATGATAATCGGTTTATTATATAAATATATAAATCAATATATGTATTATGATATATATTATGTATATTATATATATATATATATATATATATATATATATTATATTCATAAGATAATAAAAACATGTAAAGCCTTTCAAATATATAAAAGTAATTATATATATGTATCACATATATGCATATACCATTACCCCATTATCCAGACTCATATATATCCACATACATATATATACAAAATACACATAATTATGTTTTATCAACTGATATATATATCGAATATATATATATACATATATGTGTGGTATATTTCCACTCGATTTTCAAATGCAAACGATGTACTTGTGCATGGGTTATTCTTTATACTTACGCAAATGTGTGTGTGTGTATATATATAATCATCAATTAAAACACACAAAGAAGAACTAACACATATCAAAGAGACTCAATCATATAACTCAAATTACGAACAACCAAGAAACAAGAGAATAAAACCAAAATCATACAATCTCATAATTCAATCCATAGAAACAACCTCTCTCAATCAAGGTCGACTACCCAATTATTCCAATAAGTCAAGACTATGACCAAAGGAACTTACTTGATTCATGGACTAACCATTCTAACAGTGGGTTTGTGAAAGCTCATTTTAGACTCATTAATGGTTTCCAAACCAAAATTCTTCTCTTGAGTAATACTTCCCCTCCCTTCCAAAGGCGTGAACCTGCACCTGCAACCAACTTGTCACATTTGCAAAGGTAGTTAGTTGTTCACATATATATATGCATCATCAAAGAATTAACATATTCACATGTTGCAATACACATTGTTCCATTGTGCTTCATCAATATAAACATAATTACTCCTTCAAAGCATTAACATCTTAATACCTATTGTAGTATTTCATTTATTTAACAAATATAGCAAAATCATGATCTACGTTCATCATCCTATTTACCCATGAAGGAAAAAGTAACTCAATAACAATAAGATGGGGTGCAACATACATTTTAATTAATTTTTAAATTTTAATTATCTTTAATTTCCATAAATATTTTATAATTAACAATCATGCCTTAGTGTACAATGGGTATGTCAAAAAGTGTGGATGCTCAATTAGGAAAAAAAAATTATCTCTTTTTTGCATACATTTGCACAATATGTGAGGCCAATAGGTAGGCCATTTAGAAAATGGATTTTATAATTTATAAAATATGATATATATCATAATGATATAATTATAATAAATATAATTTCATTATATATAACTTAATTTGTACTATGTAAAAAATTATTATATCCTAATTATACATTTAAATTTAATAATTACTATTATAAAATATAATATTATGTTAAAAATGAATTTATATTTAAAAATATATATTAATTATTATTACTTAAAACACCTAATGTAAAAAAAATTGTCAAAATTATCTAGTTATTTGTTGATTTTTTTTTTAAATTTTAAGTAGGTTATCCTAGTTGATTTAGGGTGGTTGTGGATTTTGGACATTTCAAAATCCACAGTGGGATAAATATACAATGTAATTATTATCTTAGAAAATTTGAAGTTTGCAAGCACATAATTACATCATTCAATTTTATTAAATGTAATTTTATAAAGACAAAATCATTTTTTTAATTTTTACTTTCGTAGACCTTTTGTATATAACTTTTACTCTTAACATTTTAGAATAAATATTAACCACTACATTGTATTTGTTTAAATTGTCTTTAACTCTACACTCACTTCATTTTCGAACAGTAAGAAAGGCAAATATTTTTAATTTCTCTTGGAAAATATTGATTTTTTTCACGTTAAAAGATTGAGTCTTATAAGATAACAATTTACCACTTTTTAGTGAAAATGAAGATCTAAAAAATTATTAAATTAATTTCACTATTTTGTTCTCTAAAACTAAATTTAAAATTTAATTAGTTTTGAGTATTGTGCATTAAATAATTGAAAGATAATTATTTTAAATTTTGTTTTTTATATCATTTATCAAGTCAATAAATAAATCAATTGATATTGTAATAAATAACATAAATGAAAAAACAAAAAACAAAAAATAAATGATATATTGATGTAAAACGATCATCATCATGATGAAAAAAACTAAAAATAATAAATGATGATATTGATGTAAAAAGATAAAATAAATATTAATAAATGATGATATTGATATAACACAATCATCACATGATCTTGGGAGAAAGAAGAGATGAAAAATAAAATGTAATAAATGATGATATTGATGTAAAAAATGATCACATGATGTGAGAGAGAAAGATGAGATGGAAATAGAGCTCCTCTTTAGTTTGGAGCCAAAACAACATTAAAATTTGAGTTTAGGAAGTTTGGCGCCGAAAATTACAACTTGAAGTTCAAATTTCAAAAGAACATTTGCAATTGTATCTTCTAGAAAGTGCGCCAACTTCTCGGGGCCATAAATTTTGATCCGGGACTCCGATTCGTGAACCGTTTGAACCATTGGAAGGTCTTGAAGTCAATAACGCGCTTGAAATCAACTATGCCAATTTTGGAAAGTTTTGGGGCTGATCCGGGAACTGTAAGTGCCTCAAAATCCAACTTTCGAGGAAGATTCGAGGTGCAAATATGGAAAAAAAGCGCAAACTGCATCACTCTTTGAGAAATCTTTTCTGACTTCTCACCTCCACAACCATGGTCCTGGTGTGAACTGCCTCAAGATCGACGATCTGTCCACATGCTCAAGAAAACCTGCTCTGATACCACTTGATGAGGGCATGGCCCAAGACACAGAAAATAACCCACAAACAAGAGAATAATTTTATTATTCAGAAAATGGAGCTTCTTATATGTAGAGGATCTCAATCCCCAAGTTCTACAACACATGCAAGTTACAGAAAGCTACAGAATAACCCTTTCGCAATATGCGAGCTTGTCCCCAAAAAGTTACCCAAAAATACTAGAAACCTACCCATAAATAGAGCTCCTCTTTAGTTTGGAGCCAAAACAACATTAAAATTTGAGTTTAGGAAGTTTGGCACCGAAAATTACAACTTGAAGTTCAAATTTCAAAATAACATTTGCAATTGTATCTTCTAGAAAGTGCGCCAACTTCTCGGGGCCATAACTTTTGATCTGGGGCTCTGATTCGCAAACCGTTTGAACCATTGGAAAGGTCTTGAAGTCAAGAACGTGCTCAAACTTTCCATGCCAATTTTAGCAAGTTTCAGGGCCATTCCGGAAGCTCTAAGTGCCTCAAATCCAACTCGGAAGATTGTCAGGTGCAAATATGGGAAACTAAAACTGCAATATCTTTCAACCCAGGAATAGAAAATAAAAACCATAAATTTGGAATTTCATTATGATGAAAAGGGTATCCAAAAATGTAAAAACATCTAAAAACTGAGAAACTTGAAATTTAACTATTTTTGGGTGATGCAAGATTGCCCTTACACCATTGGATGCTCCTGCATCAAAAATAAAATCACTTCATTTGGGAGATTGAATTTGTTAATGTACTTGTCACAAGGACTCAAACTCACATTTTTCACCTCATAAAATCACGAAAAAATAAAATCAATTTGTTAATCTACTTGTCACAAGGAATCAAACTCACATTTCTCACCTCATAAAATCATGAGAAAATAAAATCACTTCGTTTGAGAGTTTGAGAGATTGAATTTGTTAATCTACTTGTCACAAGTAAAAGTCAAACTTATGTTCTCACCTCATAAAATCAAAAAAAAAAATCATGATTTTTTTAATCTAAATTTTTCTTTCAATAAATTGAATGAAGTGCACACCTCTCTTTTGTGATGCAGTTGTAACACCCATCATGCGAGCACCAAAGGACAACCACTAAGAACAAAATTTAAAAAAAAAAAATTACACAAAGTAAACATATAAAGAACCATTATACATTATTACATTACATGATAACATCTCAAACATCTAAGTCCTTTGGGGCATCCTAGCCCTTCACATCCTATAAACCAACCCATCCACAAAGAGCCACTCTCATCATAGAGACCCAAAAACATAAAGAAAATCAAGGAGTTGTACCCCACATAAAATGATCATTAAATCTCAACAGAAAACATGCTAGGCATTACCCATCTCGCTAAAAGCTAATAATCAGAGTCTCAACAAGATCCCATGCAACCCTTTCAAAAAAATTATACCAAAACACTTGCAACATCAATAGCACATAAAGAGAGAGCATCGACTATCAATTATTTCAAGCCTCTGGAAGCCTACAACATCCCTAAGCGGGTTCCTAAAGAAAACTGGGTTCCCACATCGGAAAAAGCTAAAACAATAACATAACAATAAAGAAAGTAATCAAATCAATTTTACAAGATTCCACAAAGCAAGTTAACATAACAGTATCTGTAGACACACAAAATTTACATCATGCATATCTAACTAAGCATATTCGCCCATCAATTAAATAAACCAATTTTAATTGATTTAATCTCTAAAGATTGTCCATCTAAAATCAAATAAATTAACTTTATTTAATTTGATGCTATTATTATCCCCCTTAGGTAAATAAATCAAATATTTATTTAACTAAATCTTTATCACCTTTCATCTCCCTTTGATTTGATTTAAATCACTAAATCAAGTCAAATTGGTCAATAACATCTAATCACCACATAAGCTAATCTAATCTAATGCATGTCACATCCTCTAGCTTTTCCTACTTGCACCAATAAATTAATTTATTGATTTATTAAAATTAGCATTTTCCATCAACATGGCATCTATGAGGAATATTCCCTCAAATTTGAATTCAAAATAAAGTTGAAATGTACATCCAACAAGGCATTTAATAGGTCTTACATGTCTCTTACATGTCCCTTGTACAAGTCAAACTCAACATTTACTCTCAAATTCAAATTTGAAATCTCCCTCTCTTTGGCACATTGACCAAAATGTGCTCATCCTCAAGCATATCATAAGTTGACCAGTGGCCTCTTTTCATTGGCTTGTTTTTGATCCCACATTGCTCTCTCATAAGCATTCTTTCAACTTGAGAATCTTTAAATAGAGGCTTCATCCTCCAAAAAATCCTCCACAATTTTATCCACAAATCCTATGCAAAGTCACTCTCTTCATTTGAGAATTGATTTTGTCCACTCCACAATTTGATCCACAAATCCTATGCAAAGTCACTCTCTTCATTTGAGAAATGATTTTATCCACTCCACAATATCCACAATTATTCATGCAAAGTCATTCTCTTAAAATGAGAACTGATTTTTTCCACCATCATTTGCAACATCAAGCTTATCAAGGGTTGGGAAAGGGCTATTTTCCACAATAGCACCAATCCAATATGAAATAAAGTTTGCATCATGTTTTCATATGATTTTTCTTGGTTTTATTATTTATTTTTCTTACAATATAAAGCATGTTAGATTATTTCATAGAGATGTTTGAATATTTTCTTTGTTTTAACAAATAACCATGCTAGTGTGTGTGTTGAAGGTTTTAGCAAATTTGCATATTTCACCATCTACAGTATTCACACATTGGTATTACAAAATAGACTCTAAATAACACAATTTGTTTTATTTCATTCGCAATTAAAAAATATAACTAAACCCATTTTCAATGAAATAATTTTAAAATAATCATTTTGATACTAACTCCATTATAAAGTTTACTCTTATTCCATTATTAACTTATTACCTATTTATAATTTCACAACCATAAAAGAAGTCCATAAATCTATGCACACATATATATATATAAATAATTTTATTTTTATTTTTTTCTGTTACAAAATATAAGATAATGAACAAATTTAATTTCAGGGTTAGATATATCTTATTATATATATATTAAATAACAACGATTTAGGGTCTTGACAAACAAGGTTCTATGGGGGTTGCGCACAACAATCTTGATGATTGTTGCACACAATAGTCATCAATATTGTTGTGGGCAGCCATCCACGACTACCACACAACCACACAATGCATAAGGAGGCGGGGCGGAGGTACAACTAGTGCCGTCCTGTTACAAAGTCTAAGATAATGAACAAATTTAATTTCAAGGTTAGATATATCTTATTATATATATATAGTAAAATATTAAATAACAACGATTTAGGGTCTTGACTTGGCCGCAACAAACAAGGGTCTATGGGGGTTGCGCACAACAGTCTTGATGACTGTTGCACACAATAGTCATCAATATTGTTGTGGGCAGCCATCCATGACTACCACACAACCACCCAATGCATAAGGAGGTGGGGCGGAGGTACAACAGCGCTGTCCCTCCCCAAATTCATTTATATATAAAAAAATTCCAAACAAAAAAAATAACAATATCTGCCGGTAAATGTAAATTTCGGCCCATTCAAACTTTGATTCAAAAAGATTAATTAATATATATATATATATAAACCTCAAGATTTTTTTGTAAAATAAATATATAAGAATATGTACATATATATATATATATATATATATATATATATATATATATATATATATATGTATGTATATCTACACATATATAAATAAGTTTCAAAAAGGGGAACCGAATTTTCTCAAAACAAAACATAGGAATAAAGATAATCTAATTGATTGATTCTTTCTTTCTATTTGACAAAATAAATAGAATAATGAGAGTAATTTTACATTGAACCCCAATTGAATTTCTTTTGTAGAACTATATATATATATATATATATATATATATATATTCCATTTCAAATTTAACAAGCAATAGAAGATTAATAAAGGAACCTAGAGTCTTGTGCTTGCAGAGGAGTGATGAAGCTTTCCTTTGATTCCAACCAGCCTTTTTGCATAACTCCTCCACTAGTTTCTTGATCAAATTTTAATCCACTTTTCTATTCAAAAGTTTTTCCCTAGAAATAATGAAAGGGAATACAAATTTACAGAGTCAAAAGAGAGGACGCAATTTTTTACAGAATTAAATATATATATATTTTTTAAGCTTTTGTCAAATTTCTTGTGAATGAATACCTCTCCTTTTTCTTATTAAATAAAAAGATATCCTCTTCTATTTTTGAAAACTAAAAAATCAGAAAGAAAAGAAGATTTCTACTTCACAAACTTTTTAGCCAAAAATCTCAACATTCATTTGTCCTTTTTAGTCCTTTCTACATTTTTCTATTCAAACTGATTTTTTTTTTTTAATTTTAATTTCAATTTGCTAATTTATACTTACAGTTCACACAATTTGATTTATTTAATTATTTTATTCCATTAAATATCCTCAACATGTTATTTTCTTAAAATTATCTAAATGCCAATTTAAATAATTTTATTTACACTTTTCAATTTATATATATCTTTAATAAATTACATAACTTTTTAATTTAATACTTCTTTTATATTTTAATAAAACTATTCCAATAACTATTATTAATATTTATTTTAATCGTTTAATTATTTAAATTACCTCATACTACAACACTAACATAAAATACATAACATAATTACACTCACACAAAACAACTAACATATAATTCAAAAATGACCAAGGTAAAAAATGTACAATACCACTAGACACAAGATTGGTTGACAAACTTGGGATGGGGTGACTTCCTTGTCATCTCTATTTCAACTTCATGCCCTTTGGGTTAATTTGATGCTCACCTTGTCACACTGAAGTAGGTGGAATCAAAACTCTATTCCTGCAATTCCTGCATACAAACAACATTGTGTACAACATGTATATATATATAATCAAATGCATCACATTTTGAGAAAGAATCGCAGTGTAGCAAAGCACTCGCAAATGAGTGGTGTTAGACTGCCCCCTCACCAAAGCTATAATAACAACTACAACATCAAGTATAAATTAACATTGTTAAACTAAACTGATCGCATCATATCATCATGAAATAATTACTAATCTACTACATTGTAACAACCCCCATGTTTGTATTTTGTTGTGGTCTTTCCTTGATGGATTCCGATGACTGTATATTTTTTATTTACTCTATTTGTACCTTCATTATTTTGTATTGACATCTGGGAGGTTTAATTCTATGATTTTTTATGTTGAGTTACATGTTTACATGCTGTTATGTTGTTGACATGATTATTGTTCATGTTGGATTTACATGCTCATATTTTATGTATACATCATTGTCCTTTCTTTTGTATGATTATGGACAGGAAATGATGATATCATAACACTTGTAACCAAGAGGCTTATAATATTATGATTCTTTTTCCTGATGGTTGATGTTGTTTTGGATATATGATATATGATTCATGCACATGTACTTTAACATTTGATTGGAGTGATGTAGGTACTAAGTATCGACTCCACCTAAATTAGTAGGCCTAAGCATACTCTCATTCCCCGATGGTGGTTAGTGGAGATAGTCACAGGCCAATATCCCCTATCCTAGCCACTGTACCCTATTAGGGCAATGTTTTGTAGTGTTGTCTTCCATCCGGTTACTTAACGGTAACTTCCAGAGCACCCTTCTACCTTATTTGTCTTTTTGGGTTGTCTCATTTGAGGTATTGGGTTTTGGTTTTTATTATTAGTTCATGCGTATTTAATACTTCTTATTTCATGATTTTAATTTTGGGGGAGCTTTAATGCTTAATTTCCTCTTGTGGTTTTGGGGAAAAATATAAAAGAAAAGAGAGCTTTTGTTTTGAGGGGAGTTTTATTTTTTGTATTTTTGGTGAAGAAAGAAATTGTTGTTTTGCATGGAAGAAGAAACCCTCATTTTGTTTTGGTAACTAAGTTAGGAAGATTGTGAAAGAGGACTATGGATATTTTTTGGGTGGCAGATTATCGAAATTAGCCTACCAGTCCTCGCTTTTGGAGCTTGGTTGTGCCTTCTCCTTTGTGCAAATTTTCCATTTTGTTTTGGGGCAATTTGAGCTAAATCTCTGTGGTTTTCCAATGATTCCTAGCTGGTAAATTTTATTTCTATTTTATTGTTGTCCCATGAATATTTGGCGAAATCCTTCATGTTTTTGTTTTGTTTTGTTGGAGTTGAATGTTAGATTGTTTTATTGGTGATTGTTGTTGTGTGAGGTTATTGTGTGTGACTAAATTTTTTGAACTCTAGCAACTTGAAATGGGTTCATGAAAGAAATTTGTTTTGGGCTTTTTCTGTATGTTTCTTTTTTGCCCAATTTGTGTGTAAAACTATATTTTCTTTGCTGCTCATTACCCTTTCATTGAAAATGAAATTTGTGTGTGGAATTCATGTTGGGATGCCATTCCATCAATTGGGTTTTTGTAGATTTAAAATATGGGCACTTTCAATTTTCTATGTTGTTTGCTTGGCATGAGTGGAAAGCTGACGTTTTTGGTACAAAACTTCATTCTGGCCCTGGACTCAAAAATTAAAAGAGTATTTTGACTTAAAATGCCCAAATACGAACTGGGCCAGGCTTAGTTTCATGATCCAGGCACTTTGAATTTTCACATGTTTTCTATGCCTTCATGTCTTGCTGATTTTCAACCATGAAATGTGTGTTTACAACAGTGTTAGTTGGCTATTTTTATTTGGTTTCTTGGACAGAAATTTTGTGGCCTTTCCTTCATTTTATGTATTCTTTGGTCTTCTCATTTGGTTAAATGAGTTGAGCATAGGTCTAAATAATAAAGTGGTCATATGGAGTGGCTCTCTACGGGCTCGGGGCCCGCAAGTGGATGCCAAGGGAACTAGTAGTAGAGTTAGAGTAAACAAGTGATAACTAAATAAAATTGATGGGGTAAAACACTAATAAGATAATGAGTCCTCGTGCATGGCCTTGAGCGCTTGTAAAGGATAAGGATGCACTCGAGAAGGCCCATCCGTCTGCGGAACGTTGAGTCATTCGTCTGTGGGGCATGGATTCGGGCAAGATTAAGTGTCCTCATCCCTATGAGAGGTGCACTTGATTCCATGTGGTACCATCCCTTTGAGCACGCATGATGACACTCCATATAATGTGCACTCTATTATCTAGCCCTTGGTAGATGTGAGTAGTACCCATCATGATTTGGATGAGCTCTTCTTGTTGTGATTTTGGTTGTGTGCATTGCCTTCCTTGATTGCTTCATGATTGATGTGAGTGTTGGTTTTACCTTAATTTTGTTTTCCACCTTTGTTTGGGCCTTGTGACTATCTCCAAGCATGGTGGGGTGGCCTATTTTGAGTCCACATGGTAGGGAAGTGTTGCCATCATGATTGGGGACCGATGTACAAGTTATGGGAGCACCATTGGAGACATCCCCTCTTCCGTATTTATCTTTCAGATGATGTATTTAATCCATGTATATGCCATTGTACTCAAACTCATTCCTTTGCGCTCATTGTACTCTCTTGAGATAGAAAGAAATCATAAAATTAATGAGAAGATATATGATGATTATGTTTGGCTTTCAATTCTGGTGTTGGTATTGGAATCACATGTGCTATGATAATTCCTTTATGGCTGAATTCTTATTTCATGTTAAATTTAAGCTATTGATGTATTTTCTTCCTTTATGTATCTTTTGGTTAAGGTTCCGACGCATCTCTTCATATTATTTTAATCTTTGTAGTTGTTGCCCATGTTCTGGACCAATGCTGTCTAAGTTTTGAAGCAGCATTGCAAGTCCTGAAGCAGCACTGTCTAAGTTCTGGAGTAGTGCTACAGAGGTTCTGGAGCAACACTGCGAGTTCCAAAGCAGCGCTATAGAAATTCCAGAGTACTGCAAAAGTTTCAGAGCAGTGTTGCATGTTCTAGAGCAACACTGCTAAGGTTCCAGAGCATCTTCCTTAGAGCTGCTTTATGTGTTCTTGCTCAGTTTTTCTTTGGAGGGTCGATTAATCCTTACCCTTTGGCTACATTAGGCCACTCTTGGCCTTGTTTAAGGCCGAATTTAATGTGTTGGAAGCTTCTTTTGTGTCTGTTATTTTGTATGTTTCAAAAAAATAATTATCCTGCCCTTTTTGGCTCTTATCCTTCGAGGCTTTTTAGAGGGATGTTACATCTAGTATCAGAGCCCATGTTCATGCATTGGGAGATTTGGTGTACTTGAGCCTTCTACGTTATGTTGTTTTTGGTGTGTGTGGCGTGTGCTTGTTATTTTGTTTAATATTATGCTGTTATGCTTTCATTTTGTAGTTTAGTGAATAGGTCATTCTTGTGATGATCTATTTTGATGAGTTCTTTGTTTTGTTTTCAGAATGCCTCCTAGGGGTAGAGCTAGAGGAAGAGTTTGAGGTGGAGCCTCTATTCCTTGTCGGAGCACCTGGCTTAATGCAGATTAGGGTAATTAGGGTGAGCAATAGGGGGAACAACATGCTGAGAAGCAAGCTGAAGGGCTTGGGAGTGCTTAGGATTTAGCTCTTTTGCAGCAGATTGTGGATCATTTAGGACCTCATCAGGAGGTATCTTATGAGGAGGAGTCACACCCTTCTCATCGAGATGACCAGTTGGGATGTTAGAGCTGAGTAGGAGCATACTCGTAGTCTAGGTCATTCGAGACAAGATGTTGTGAGGGATAGGGTGGATGGAGATAGGGTTGATGCTAGTCACATGAGGGATCTCCTTAGAGCCCATCCCCCTACTTTTGATGTTTCTGGTATAGTTATCAAGGCAGAGAATTGGTTGATTGATCTTGATCGATTCTTTTCTATGCATCGTTATAGTAGCAATACTAGAGCTCGGTGTGCCATTATGCATCTCAAAGGCTTTACATCTACATGGTGGAGAGTAGAGGAGTAGAAGCTTCACCTAGACATTGCTTCTATTTCTTGGGGACTATTCTGAGAGAGGTTTCGTGCTCGATTTCTTTCTGATTTCTATCAACAGAGATGTGTTGATGAGTTCCATGAGCTTCGTTAGTTGACCATGACAGTAGATCAATATGAACACTGTTTCTTTGAGCTTAAGCAGTATGCTAACATCTCTGATGATGAGCCGATGTTAGTGCAACATTTCATCAGGGGCTTGAATGCCCGTATTAGTGGTTATGTTCGGGTGTTTGAACATAAGACCTTAGAGATCATTGTGGAGAAGGTGAGGTTGATAGAGGAGAATCTAGTAAGAGGATTTGGTGGCCAGGTAGGTGTTCAGGTTGGTAGTGCCCCTCCTTTAGGATCAGTTACTCAGGGTACACAACCTCAGGGAGCTGGACCATCTAGATATCCGTATGTACCTTCTAGATATAGTCAGCGACATAGGCATAGGCCTCCTCAGTCTCAGCAGAGTGGGCAGAGTCCTGATACTCTATTTTCTTAGGATCATCTGCATCATCACTCTCGGAGTAGGCAACAGAGTGGTCCAGCATAGAGTTCTTAGAGTGCAAAGCAGAGTTCTAGGGGTGAAGGAACCTAGCATTCGTGTGCACCATTTTGAGACTAAGGTTTTAGCAAGGGTGGTTGTTTTGCTTGTGGGAAGTATGGCCATATAGCTATTCAGTGTCCTCAGAGATCAGTAGCTGGAGGTAGTCAGAGACAAGCTACTTCAGAGCCTACAGTAGGTGATATTGGTAGATCTCATCGATTTTTTGCGGTGGTGGATAACTACCAAGCTAAGCATTAGGGCACCGTGGTTGAGTATTCAGGTGTGTTATGCGGGATTACCACATCTATTTTATTTGATTCAGGAGCTTCAGATTCTTTTATTTCCCCTTCTCTCGTAGAGCATTGTGGACTCGTGGTGGTAAGGAAAAATGTTGGTTGGCAAGTTGAGTTAGCCACTGGAGCCAAGGTGGCTATAGACTCCCTAGTTCATGGTTATGTGTTGGATTTGGGCACCTTCACTACCATAGTGGATCTTCGTGTGTTGCCTTTGGGATCCTATGGAATTGTTTTAGGCATGGATTGGTTGGAGGCATACCAAGCTAGTATAGATTTTTAGCGTAAGTCAGTTTAGTGTGTTGAGTTAGTCGCAGTCCAGAGACCCATTTCTCTTCGTGTGATTTCAGCCACACATATGAAGCATGCCATACGGCAAGGTTGTTAGATGTTTTCTATTTTGGTTAGTGATCTTGTTGAGGGTGGGATTTAGGAGGTATCTCTTGATGACCATCCTCTTCTTCAGGAGTTTGCAGATGTCTTTCTGAGTTCTATTCTAGGTATGCCACGTAAGCACAACATAGACTTCCATATTGATCTCATTCCTAGAGCAAAGCCTATCTCTTAGCCACTGTATCATATGACTACTTAGGAGTTGAGTGAGTTATGGTTGCAGTTAGAGGAGTTACTAGAGAAGGTTTTAATTTGTCATAGTGTATCCCTTTGGGGAGCGTCTGTCATCTTTGTGAAGAAGGATGGATCTCTTCACTTGTGCATTGATTATCACTAGTTAAACAAAGTGACAGTGAAGAATCATTACCCGTTGCCTCAGATAGATGATTTTTTCAATCAGATGAGGGGAGCCAAGGTGTTCTCCAAAATAGATATAAAGTTAGGATACCATTAGCTTCGTATTCATGAGGCGGACATTCATCAGATAGCATTTCATACACGCTATGGGAAAGAAGTTTGTGTGGTCAGATCAGTGTGAGTCAGCTTTTTAGGCTCTTAAGGAGTAGCTAACTAGTGTACCCATCCTTGTAGTGCCAGATCCTATAGGTGTTCGTAGTGTGCACCGATGCTTCGTTGGAAGGTGTGGGGTTAGTTCTTATGCAGGAGGGATGAGTGATTGCATATGAGTCCCATAAGCTCAAGGATCATGAGTTGAACTACCCCACCCATGATTTGGAGTTAGCGGCTATTTTCCATGCACTTGTGCATTGGAGAGATTTCCTCTTGGGACATCGGTTTGAGTTGCATAGTGATCATCGTAGCTTGCAGTATATCTTCACCTAGCCGAATTTGAATGCCCGATAACGTCGTTGGATGGAGTTCCTCTATGAGTATGACTTTGAGGTTTGCTGTATCTAGGGCAAGGAAAATGTTGTTGCGGATGCCTTGAGTAGGAGGAGACGTGAAATCTCAGTTTTATCCCTTGGAGTGGATTTGAGGGGCCACATTTTGGAGCCACTTCATAGTGATACTTGGTATTAGGAGGTGAAAGCATAAATTGAGTCTGGAAGAGATCTTGAGGGAAATTTTCTAGGGTTTTCTCTCGAGCCTGATGGACTGTTGAGGCATCTTGGTCGCATTTATGTTCCAGACTTTGGCAATCTTTGTTCCTTGGTTTTGTTAGAGGCCCATCGTGCACCCTATTTAGCTCATTCAGGTGTCACAAAGATGCATGCTGATCTTCGACAGTTGTATCATTGGGCAGGGTTGCGGCATGATATTGCTATTTTGTTGCTCAGTGTCTTGAGTACCAACAGGTGAAGGCAGAACATCAGCACCCGACATGACTATTGCAGCCTCATTCCATCCCTTGATGGAATTGGGATATGATATCTCTTGATTTTATAGTGGGGCTACCTATGTCTTCATGTCATCATGATGCTATTATGGTTATAGTGGACAAGTTATCCAAGGTAGCACACTTCTCACCCATGAGGTCTTTGTACACTGCAACATTCGTAGCTCGAGTCTTTATTGAGGATATTGTGTAGTTGCATGGTATTCCTCGTAGGATCATTTCTGATAGTGATCCAGTGTTCACTTCAACTTTGTGGACTTCTCTCCAACATGCTTTGGGAGCTCAGCTTAATTTCAGCTCTGTGTACCATCCCAAGACTGACGGACAGATGGAGTGGGTTAATCAGGGTTTAGAGGTTATGCTTTAGATGTACATTATGGATCAATAGTCTCATTGGAAGGACTACTTGTACCTAGTTGAGTTTTCTTATAATAATGGGTACCACAGTTTTCTTGGTATGTCCCCCTTCCAGGCCTTCTATGGTAGACCATGCCGGACACCGTTAAGTTGGGATCGCTTAGAGGACCGAGTTCTTTTGGGTCGAGAGATACTTCAGGATCTGGAGCAATAGGTAGTGTGGATTAGAGAGCAGTTGGTTATAGCTTAGGATCGACAGAGGAAGTATGCCAATGCCCATAGGTTGGACCACCACTTTTCAGTGGGTGACCGTGTGTTTCTGAGAGTTCGTCTGCAGAAGAGCCCCATCCATTATGGGAAAGGCTTGAAGTTGGCACCTCATTTTGTTGGACCTTTTGAAATCCTTGAGAGGATTGGTCCAATTACCTATCACCTTGCACTACCACCGAGTATATCATGCATCCATGATGTTTTTCATGTTTTTGTTCTTAGACAGTATATCCCTAATGTGATCCATGTTCTTGATTGGACTGCTTTGCAGGTCAAGGCAAACATGCAGCTTTCTTTGGAGCTCGTATGAATCCTGCAACATCGAAGGTTGACCCTCAGGAGTCAAGACATAAAGCAAGTAAGGGTCTAGTGGGATCTTGATGGTGAGTCCTCAGCATCTTGGGAGGATGCGGCGAGGATGAGAGACCTTTATCCAAATCTTTTTATAGGCTTCTAGGAGTAAGCCTGGCCTAGGGGGGAGGATGTAACAACCCCCATGTTTTTATTTTGTTGTGGTCTTTCCTTGATGGATTTTGATGACTATATATTTTGTATTTACTCTATTCGTACCTTTGTTATTTTGTATTGACACCTGGGAGGTTTAATTCCATGTCTATTATGTTGGATTGCATGTTTATATGCTGTTATGTTGTTGACATGATTATTGTTCATGCTAGATTACATGCTCATATTTTTTGAATACATCATTTTCCTTGATTTTGTATGATTATGGACAGGAAAAGATGATATCATAACACTCATAACTGAGAGGCTTATGATATTACGATTCTTTTTCCTAATGGTTGATGTTGTTTTGGATATATGATATATGATTTATGCACATGTACATTAACATTTGATTGGAGTGATGCAGGTACTAAGTATTGACTCTGCTTAAATTAGTAGGCCTGAGCATACTATCATTCCCCGATGTTGGTTACTAGAGATATTCATAGGCCAATATCCCCTACCCTAGCTAGTGTACCCTATTAGGGCAGTGTTCTGTAGTGTTGTCTTCCATCCGGTTACCTAACGGTAACTTCCGAAGCACCCTTCTACCTTCTGTGTCTTTCCGGGTTGTCTCATTTGAGGTATTGGGTATTGGTTTTTATTATTAGTTAATGTGTATTTAATACTTCTTATTTCATGATTTTAATTAGTTATTCCTTTTGGGGGATTTTTAATGCATAATTTAAAAATAAAAATAAAAATGCTTAATTTCCTTTTGTGGTTTTGGGGAAAAATATAAAAGAAAAGAGAGCTTTTGTTTTGAGGGGAGTTTTATTTTTTTGATTTTTGGTGAAGAAAGAAATTGTTGTTTTGCATGGAAAAAGAAACCCTCATTTTGTTTTGGTAACTAAGTTGGGAAGATTGTGAAAGAGGGCTGTGGAGATTTTGTGGGTGGAAGATTATTGAAATCAGCATACTAGTCCTCACTTTTGGTCTATTTTTGGAACTTGGCTATGCCTTCTCCTTTGTGAAAATTTGTGATTTCATTTTGGGGAAATTTGAGGTAAATCTCTCTGGTTTTCCAATGATTCCTAGCTAGTAAATTTTATTTCCATTTTGGGTTATTGTTGTCCCATGAATATTTGGTGAAATCTTTCATGTTTTTGTTTTGTTTTGTTGGAGATGAATGCCGTATTTTTTTATTGGTTATTGCTGCTGTGTGAGGTTATTTTGTGTGATTGAATTTGTCGAACTCCAACAACTTGAAATGGGTTCATGAAAGAAATCTGTTTTGGGCTTTTTCTGTATGTTTCTTTTTGCCCAATTTGTGTGTAAAACTATATTTTCTTTGCTGCTCGTTGCCCTGTCACTAAAAATGAAATTTGTGTGTGGAATTCATGTTGGGATACCATTCCCTCAGCTGGGTTTTCACGGATTTAAAATCTAAGCTCTTTCAATTTTCTATGTTTTTTGCTTGACATGAGTGGAAAAATGACCTTTTTGGTAAAACACTTCATTATGGCCATGGAATCAAAAATTAAAGGTTTATTTTGACTTAAAATGCCCAAATACAAACTAGGTCAGGCTTAGCTTCATGATCCGGGCATTTTTATTTTTCACATGTTTTCTATGCCTTCATGTCTTGATGATTTTCAACCATGAAATGTGTGTTTATAACACTGTTAGTTGGCTATTGTTATTTGGTCTCTTGGACATAAATTTTGTGGCCTTTCCTTCATTTTATGTATTCTTTGGTTTCTTCATTTGGTTAAACGAGTTGAGCATAGGTCTAAATAATAAAGTGGTCATATGGAGTGGCTCTCTACGGGCCCGGGGCCTGCAAGTGGCTGCCAGGGGAACTAGTAGTAGAGTTAGAGTAAACAAGTGTTAACTAAACAAAATTAATGGGGTAAAACACTAATAAGATAATGAGTCCTTGTGCATGGCCTTGAGCACTTGTAAAGGCTAAGGATGCACTCGAGAAGGCCCATCCATCTACGGGACGTTGAGTCATCCATTTCTGGGGCGTGGATTCGGGCAAGATTAAGTCTCCTTGTCCCTATGAGAGGTGTACTTTATTCCATGTGGTACCATCCCTTTGAGCAAGCATGATGACACTCCATATGATGTGCACTCTATTATCTAGCCCTTGGTAGACTTGAGTAGTACCCATCATGATTTGGATGAGCTCTTCTTGTTGTGACTTTGGTTGTGTGTGTTTCCTTCCTTGATTGCTTCATGATTGATGTGAGTGTTGGTTTTACCTTACTTTTATTTTCCACCTCTATTTGGGCCTTGTGACTATCTCCGAGCATGGGGGGTGGCCTCTTTTGAGTCCACATGGTAGGGAGGCGTTGCCACTACCATTGGGGACCGGTGTACAGGTTATGGGAGCACTATTAGAGACATCCCCTCTTCCGTATTTATCTTTCAGATGTATTTTATCCATGCATATACCATTGTACTTAAACTCATTCCATTATGCTCATTGTACTCTCTTAAGAGAGAAAGAAATCATAAATTTTTTTAGAAGATATGTGATGATTATGTTTGGCTTTCGATTCCGGTGTTGGTATTGGAATCACATGTGCTATGATAATTCCTTTATGGGTGCATTCTTATTTCCTGTTAAATTTAAGCTATTGATGTATTTTCTTCTTTTATGTATCTTGTGGTTAAGCTTCTGGTGCATCTCTTCTTGTTATTTTAATCTTTGTAGTTGCTGCCCAAGTTCCGGAGTAGTGTTGTCTAAGTTCCGGAGTAGTGCTGCAAGTTCCAGAGCAGTGCTATCTAAGTTCCGGAGCAACACTATAGAGGTTCTGGAGCTGCACTTTCTTAGTTTCGGAGCAGCACTGCAAAAGTTCTGGAGCAGTGTAGAAGTTCCAGAGCAGTGCTGCAAGTTCTGGAGCAGCACTGCTAAGGTTTTGGAGCATCTTCCCTAGAGCTGTTTTATGTGTTCTTGCCCAGTTTTTCTTTGGAGGGTCGATTAATCTTCACCCTTTGGCTACATTAGGCCACTCTTGTCCTTGTTTGAATCCAAATTTAATTTGTTGGAAGCTTCTTTTGTGTATGTTATTCTGTATGTTTCAAAAAAAAATTTATCTTGCCCTTTTTGGCTCTTATCCTTCGAGGCTTTTTAGAGGGATGTTACATGCATCACAATATACTACCGGATCCATATAAAACATCACCAATCAAATATAACCATAATTTCATATCATCATATTGATGTCATCATATAAAGTAGCATAGTCATCATGCAGTCTAAACTATCCAATCAACCAATCCAACCAACAAATAGTAACTATCAAAGTTTCAAAATATCAAGCAAAACCACAGAAAATAACAAGTCCAATCAGCAAAACAAGGGGTATTACATCCTCCCCTCTAGAATTCGGCTTACTCTTGGAAGCCAGTAAACAGATAAGAATAGGATTCTCTAATATGGGAGGCATACTCCCATGTTGCTGAAGTCTCAACATTTTAGGCTACTCAAGACCTCTACAAAACTAGTCACTATAACTCACGTGGGTCTCAACCATGATACTTACATACTTGCGATAACTTTATAGTGATACCATTATGATATTGTCAGTAACAAGGGACAATCTAATTAACTCATTTACCTGACTGATTAATTATTAGGGTAAGAACAACTTCTCAATTTAACTCTTTCCTACTTGTTTCCCCTTATCAAATAAGTCACTCCATTTATTAATGAACTACAACATATACCTAAGTGTTATAATTAGCACAAAGGAAATATATCTACACATTAAAAGCATATTATAATCCATTTCCATTGCTCTCACCTCCTGTTATAAAATAAAGTTAATCATTTACCCAGCAACCACACAACTTGAATCTATGACTATGAAAGAGAGTTTATTACTAAATGGAAATTATGAACTATCAAATTATAAAGCTATGCAACCATTAAACAATCATGATGGAATACCTCAAATGTTGATTAACGGAGACAATCTAAGTCATTTATTTTCGCAAAAATCTTAATCATCAATTATTATTACCACAACACCTAATATCCAAATCTATACCATTAGCAAATTACATTTTCTAACTCATTATACTAATTCATATAGAGGCAATGCACAAATTTATATATCAAATTTAAAATATTACTTGATGCAACAATCAACATGGTATACATCTTTTCTCACACATTACAGCAAAAGGGAGAGAGCGCACTACCGAGGAGGATAACTACCATACAAGCAACACTGTCCTAACAAGAAAAAAAGCAATAAGTTGTGATAAATATGCCTCAAACATAGGAAAGGCTAATTTCACATAAAATTAGAGTAACCATTTCTGATTATGGATTGCAATGAAAGAATTAAAACTAGATCAACTCGAATGCATTCCTTGCAATCATCAGTGAAAGTTGAAGAAAAAGAAGAGAACAAAAACACAAATGCAACTATAATCCAATCCATCATTAAATGCAAATTTCAATACAATGAAAAGTCACATGTGTTACACAAAAGATTTAACAATGATCGAGTATAATGGAAAACCAAGCAGAGAGAAGTTAATTTCCAACCATAACAAAATTCCAGCTATCTCCAAGCACAAGTGTTTGCATCAAATTTTCATAACAAAGTATTACTCTATTGAAAACCAATTATAGCAAACGTAATTCTGGTTCATGGGTTAAACCATCAATCTTCACCTAACTAAAACCATTGAATTAAAAACATGCCCCCCCAAATTTAATTTCCCACACCAATGAATATGCAGAGATAACTCAAAGATCGCTATACAAGAATGATTAGCACAAGAAGACCATAATGCAAAAACCTACCAAAGAGAGAATGTAGGGTTCAAGGTTAAGGGAAACACATTTTGCACATAGTAGAACTCCTTTAGTGCATTACATATATGATTGTCATCATGTGTGCATAAACTTGTGGCACCTAAGGATCATATACTATCGTAGGCTAAGAATCACTAACAAAACCAAAAGATGATAGGCTATTTGGATCTAGCGACATTAACATGGTATGGTATGCTTTGAAATATTTACCACAATGGTTTGACAGATAGGGCTCCAAAATTTCCAAAAAACACACTAGACTAGCATAAATCTACAAGGGATTTCGTCCATGGCTGTGCGATATAATTCAACCTCCATCAAGCATAAAGAAGAAAAATGGACTCTTGAAAAATTTAGTAGCTACCTATACTAAGGAAAACATACATGCACCAAGGTAGAAATTGAAAACTATAACAAATTGTGACTATGCGGTTGGAAAGAAAGGGTGCAAACAGTGAAGGTTATCAGCATGATGAGTAATAAGGGGCATCAAATTTTGTAAGGAAAATTAGATGCGGAAAAAAATTCTCCTAACGCCAATACCTTAGGAAAGAATGCAGATACACTTTAAAATTTATAGTTACAATCAAGTTAAGATGCACTATGAAATAGATTATAGAAACAGAGTATTTTACAAACACACATGAACACCAGATATACGTGCGAAAACCCTTACGGGAGAAAAACCCACCACACCAAGAGAAATCACTTTGTATTAAAGTAATGAAGATTACATACAACTTCCAGACTTATCTTTCTAGTGTTATTATACAGTAGCATTCACCATGAACATTCTTCGAACAGAAACATCCAAGTTATAGCCTTTACATATTTTAATTCCTTTTCTGATACAGTTTGAACTCTTCACACTTCACTGTTGATCGAACCACTATCCAACACCCAAGCATCTGCAACATCTAACTATATCCATGGTGTTCCCTAACTATCAAGCTTTCTCATAGAACTGTCGCAATGAATTGATTGCTAACGGTTCACTTTCGGCTTCCTCTATTCATCCACGAGATTCCATGTATGATAGTCAGATGGTCAAAAAAATTCATAATGGACTGGCATCTTAGTGAGACACTAACAGTGTCTCGCCGATGCCACACATACTTCATATCGATGTCACCAAGAGTCATCATAGTCACCAAGATGTTCTATCGAGCTTCAAGAGATACACCGAGTCATCATGCAGTCGCCCTAACCTATCACTTTCACCAGGAGATCATAACTAGACATCAAAGGTTATAGCGAAGTCATATAGACATGAGTATTTCATTTGGCAAGAGTATTGAGCTTCCATGAGACTTCATACCGATGTGACAAGTCACTCTGAAGAAAACATTCTATCGGCATAACATATCGATCTCACCAGGACCTCACGCCGACGATCTCCACATGTATCACTGTCACCCAAACTCGTAGCTTTCGGTGTGACATTATACGGATGAGATTAAGTCATAACGAACTTTGAAGAATAGTCAGCAAGACAAGAGCTTATCACCGAGATGTCTCCCCAAAATCATTAAGTTACCCCAAAGATTCTTTAACATTGGCGAGACTCATCAAAGTCGCTAGGACTTCTTATCGAAAACATAGTGTTCTATCGATGACCACCATTCGATAAGAGCTATGCAAAAGACTATAACTTGAGTCTTTGTCACTGAGACATATCCACTTTGGTGGGACATCTTACCGAAAGCACTTCCTTCGGCCAAGTCTCCCTGATGAAACAAACCAAATGCAGTTGGCATAACATTTAATTTCACAGTGACTTCTCACTGAGCCACAACAAGTTACTCTGAGGACTTCAAAGTAAACACTATAGGCAAGACATTAACACTTCGTTGAGACATTTTAGTGAGAACCTTTAGCTTCACCAAAGACCATAGTCGCCAAGATTCTTGTCGATTCACAATTCAATGGCTTGTTGGGCAGAGATATCCTAGCGCTCTGAGGTCATAACAAATACATCATGTTATAGTGATAGACTCCACAATGTAACCTTTTGGCAAGACAATAACAAGGTCACAGCGACCTATTCAGAACTGAATAAAACAAACTACTAATCAGCCAAACAAATAGGATGTCACATTGACTTGGCTCTAATGGAGGTTTCATCCTATAATGTTTGAGGCACATATTTCCAACAATCTCCCACTTGACGAAGATCATACAGGCACCTCTAGAGCACAAATAATACTTACTGAAGAACATGGGCACTGAGGCCCATTGAACTGGCACACCACCTAAACCTATTTGTGCTCACTAGCTTCGTCAATTCATTTGCAACATTCTCCAGAGTATCAACTTTTTCCAAGCTAACCTTTCCATCCTCAACCATATCTCGTACAAAGTGGTACTGGACATCAATATGTTTCGTTCTAGCATGGAAAGTTGGGTTCTTTGCCAAACAAATTGCACTCTGGTTGTCACAGAAAATTGTTATTTCCCCTGCATCAAAACCAATGTTAGAACATAAACATTTCAACCATACACCTTCTTTACAAGCATGAGTAGCTGCCATGTATTCAGCCTCGGTAGTGGAAAAAGCGACTACAACCTGCCTCTTGCTCATCCAACTCACTGCACCACCATTCAACAAGAAAATGTATCCACTAGTGGATCTCCTGCTGTCAATGTCCCCTGCCCAATCAAAATCTACATAACCACAAATGCTAAGAGTCCTCTATGACTCAACCAAATTCCCATGGTAACACAATGCAAAATCTGAAGTTCCCTTCAAATATCTAAATATTCTTTTCATAGCATCCCAATGTATTCTTCCTGGATTAGCCATAAATCGACTAAGTACTCCCACTGCTTGGGCAATGTCTAGCCTTGTACAAACCATTGCATACATAAGACTACCTACTACACTAGCATAGGGTACATTGGTCATGTCCTCCATCTCAGTAGGAGATTTTGGATAGTCCTCAACAGAAAGCTTCATTCCCTGCATGACTAGAACAACTAACTGTTTGCAATCATTCATACAAAATCTCTCAAGAATAGTCCTGATATACTTAGTCTGACTGAGCCAAAGCTTTCTATTCTTCCTGTCCCTAGTTATCTCCATCCCCAGAATATACCTTACTGCACCAAGATCCTTCATTTTGAACTTAGCAGACAACTAAGACTTAAGATCAGAAATCATTAGCTTGCTATTTCCTATGAACAACATATCATCAACATAAAGAGAAATAACAAGCACTTGATCACTTTCAGCTTTATAGTTTATACAGTGATTAGATTTTGATCTCACAAAGCCTAAAGATAATACATAGGTATCAAATTTCTGGTACCACATTCTAGGTGACTGCTTTAACCCATACAGAGACTTCTTTAATTTGCATACCAGTTTTTCTTTACCTTTCTCAACAAAGTGCTTAGGCTAGGACATATAGATTTCTTCTTCAAGATCACCATGAAGAAATGTTGTCTTCACATCCATCTGTTCAACCTCTAAGTCATACGCTGCTGCAAGTGACAATAGAAATCTGATGCACGTCAGCTTTGCTATAGGAGAAAATATTTCCCATAGTCAATTCCCTCTACCTGGGAATAACCCTTTGCAACCATTCTTGCTTTGTATTTTTCTACACTGCCATCCAGACCAATCTTTTTCTTAAATACCCATTTACAGACCACATGTTTTTTACCTTTAGGCAAGGGCACCAAAGTCTAGGTTTCATTTTTATCTAATAACACCATCTCTTCTTCCATGGCTTCTAACCAAGAGTCTGAATCAGACATTTTAAATGCCTTTTTCACAGTCCTAGGCTCATCAGTACTAGAAATCAAAGCATAGGCACAAGTAGAATCAATCAAAGAGAACCCATACCTATCTGGTTGTTTCCTTTCTCAGGTTGACCTCCTCACTGGCTGATGCTGAGGTTTTTCTTCATCAGAATTGCTTGAGCTCTCCTCAGTTTCAGGAACATTTTGAATCTTCAATTCCTCTTCATCAGAATTGCTTGAGATCTCCTCAGTTTCAGGAACATTTTGAATCTTCAATCCCTCTTTCTCTGGTGTAGGAGGAATTGCTGCTACATCTTTACTATTTTTTGACTTTGTCTCTTACTACAGATCCAAGGTGGAAGGTTTCAGCTCATGAAATATTACACTTCTGTTGTATACAACCTTCTTTGTAACAAGATTCCAAAGCTTGTATCCTTTAATGTTAGCACTATAGCCAATAAAAATACACTTGACAACCTTGTTCTCCAACTTAGATCTTTTTACATCTAGCACATAAGCATATGCTTCACAACCAAAGACTGTAATATGTCTAAGAGAGGGCTTCTTGCCAGAACACACTTCCAAAGGTGTCTTATCAACAAAAGCAGAGTTTGGAGACCGATTAACCAAGTAGCATGCAGTAGCAGTAGCTTTAGCCTAGAATTTCTCCTCCAAACCAACACTACTAAGCATACTCTATGCTCTCTCCATCACCGTCCTATTGAACCTTTCTAAAACTCCATTCTATTGTGGAGTATAAGGTGTAGTCTTGTGTCTTTTGATTCCATGGTCTTTACAGTATCTTTCAAATTCATCATAACAGAATTCACTGCCATTATCAGTCCTTAAGCATTTTATTGTTTTAGTAGTCTAATTTTCAACAAGATTTTTAAACTCCTTAAATCGACTGAACACTTCTAATTTACTTTTCAAAAAATATATAAATGCTCTTCTTGAATAATCATCAATAAACGACACATAGTATCTTGATTTAGACAAAGAAGGAACATCTACTAGACCAAACACATCCAAATGAATATAGTCTAACAAACTAGAAGATTTATGAGGACTTTCATAAAATGAAACATGATGCTACTTTCCATATATACAGTGTTCACAGAATTCAAATTCTAGATTACAATCTTCAAGCCCCTTAACCAAGTTTTTGTTTTTCGAGGTTTTAAAATATTTTTCTCCTATGTGGCCTAACCTATGATGCCAAAGCATAGTCTTCTCTGCAGGAAGTTTTAATTCTGTAGAGTTTACATAATTAGGGATATTTCCCTCTTTACCTCCATGAGTAGCTTTCAGTGACTTTGAAGAGACACTGTTACATTGAACAGCTTGTGCATCCAGCTTGTACAGGGTACCAATGCAAGCACCTCTTTCCAGCACCATTGAACCCCTAGTCATCTTGCAGCCATTCCAGAGAATGTAACTTGTACACCAATATCATTTAGCATACTTATAGACAATAAATTTCAAGCCAGACCTAGTATGTGCATAACATTATTGATTCCCTTCACTCTTCCATCAGGGAGTTATATCCTGACTCTTCCATGACCAACTATCTCCAAAGTTGAATCACTAGCTAAGTACACCTTTCCACCATCGTATTCTTCATACTTTGTGAACCATTCTCTGTGAGATGTCATGTGGAACGATGCTCCAGAATCAATCAGCCAGACATCATCTGATGCCTATGTAGCCAAGGCTGCAATGAAGGCGTCACCATCACTATGAGAAGAATAGTTATCAAAGGAGCTCTTCTTCTTTTTCTCCTCTTTACAATCCTTTTGGACATGACCAGGTTGCCCACAGTTCCAGCGTTTCACCTTGGACTTCTTGCCATGAGACTTTGATCTCCCTTCTGATTTAGATTTGGACTTCTTGTCTTTCTTCTTTCCTTTGTTTTTTGACCTTCCTCTAACAGCAAGAGCTTCCTTAGCCATCTCAAAAGATTTTCTTCTCATCTCTTCTGACAACAAAGAACCAACAACATCTTCCATCTTGAAACTAGATGTTGTACTCCTAATAGCCATCACCAAATGATCCCAAGAGTCTGGCAAAGAACATAATAGAAGCATACATCGATCTTCTTCTTTAATTTTTACACAAACAGATGTTAATTGTGTGAGCAACATGTTAAATGCATTCAAATGATCAGATACAAACCCTCCTTACATTCTCAAAGAGTAGAGCTTCTTTCTTAGGAACAACTTATTCACCAAGGATTTCCCTTGATAAATGGATGCAATCTTTTCCACAAGAGAGAGGCAGTCTTCTCTTCATGCACATTGAGAAGAACTGAGTTTGCTAAACAGAGCCTTATCAGCCCCTTAGCTTTTCTATCTGCAAGGTCCCATTCTTCTTGCTTCATGCCTGTAGGTTTAGTTCTAGACACAGCAAGCCAAAGATCTCGATCTACTAAGAGATCCTCCATCTTGAGTTTCAACAATTCAAAGTTACTGCCATTGAATTTATCTATTTGAATCTTCCCAAATGAACTAGACATCTTAATCTGTAAATAGAAATAACAATCTCTACAAGACATCGAGCTTCGGTGAGACTTCATACTGATGTCACAAGTCACTCTGAAGAAAACATTTTGTCGGCATAACATATCGATCTCACCAGGACCTCACGCTGATGATCTGCACATGTATCATTGTCACCCAAACTCATAGCTTTCAGTGTGACATTATACCGATGAGATGAAGTCATAACGAACTCCAAAGAATAGTCAGCAAGACAAGAGCTTATCTCTGAGATGTCTCCCCAAAATCATTAAGTTACCCTGAAGATTCTTTAACATCGGTGAGACTCATCAAAGTCGCTAGGACTTCTTATCTAAAACACAGTGTTCAACGATGACCACCATTCGAGAAGAGCTACGTGGAAGACTATAACTTGAGTCTTTGTCACTGAGACATATCCACTTTGATATGACATCTTACCGAAAGCACTTCCTTCGGCCAAGTCTCCCCAATGAAACAAACCAAACGCAGTTAGCGTAACATTTACTTTCATGATGACCTCTCACCGAGCCACAACGAGTTACTCCAAGGACTTCAACACTTCGCTGAGACATTTTAGCGAGAACCTTTAGCTTCACTGAACACCACAGTCGCCAAGAGTCTTGCCGATACATAATTGAATGGCTTGTTAGCTAGAGATCTCCTAAGCGCTCCGAGGTCATAACAGATACATCATGTTACAGCGATAGACTCCACAATGTAACCTTTCGACAAGACAATAACAAGGTCACAGCGACCTGTTCAAAACTAAATAAAACAAACTGGTAATCAGCCAGAAAAATAGGATGTCACACCGACTTAGCTCTAATGGATGTTTTAGCATGTAATGTTTGAGGCACATATTTCCAACAAATTTAAGATACAATAAGGACCATGATATGCTTAATGAAATCAAATAATATAGTATCGTATTTATAACACAAGGAATTAGGAAACAAAAATTGAATACCAAGATCAGTTTATATTCTTGAATGCAACAATAAGTTACCAAGATGGAGTCTTCATAGTAAGTCAATGGGTTTAATATTGATGCAAAACTAACATATAATGTTCTTCAAACTATTAGTAGCGAGCTAGAAAAGAAAGGAAAGAAATACACACCGAAGCTTAGAAACTTTCAAACAAATACCAATGGAAATAAGACTAGAGTATCAAATTCTATAATGAAGTACAAATTTTAGCATTGAGCATCAACCAGTAAAATCAATAATCAATCGTTTGCAACCACAACAAGAAAGAGCAAATTCCTATTGCATAAAATGGTTAAACGAATGAAAAACTAGCTATCTAGAACTCACCAACTATGATAGGAAATAACACATTAGTGTCAATATTCAAACTTCATTTTAAACTCAAAATACTATAAAATTATAACATGATTATTCACACAAGTATATATTTTCGTTTAACTTCTCCATTTATACACCAAAAAAATTACTTTATTCACTTTTCAGCACAAGTTCCTACACATTTACAACCAAGAGACCAATATTCCACACCACAAATTTCAAGAAAACACCTCTTTATTTCATAACACACTCATTATTATAGAGTATCACACATACTAGTTATTCATACTGTCAACCAGTTCAAACAAAAGGGTGCACCTGCACCAACAAAAACTAATAGTATCAAGTATATTATTAAAATGGTTCACAAAAAAAAGGTTCCTACTCCCAAACCCCCAGAGGACATTCTTCTAGGTCCTCATCCAAGTCCCTCGTGCCCATTTTAGAGGAGGGGCGATGTGCTCGTAGGAATTCTACCTCCTCTTTTTTCAGCTTGGGGGCATGAGGTCCACACCCCAACGACCAGTCTCGAACTACAAATGGCTTCTTAGTCCTAGTAACAAGTTTAGATTCAGTAGGTTTCTACTTTCTTCAATCTTGATCCTGACTAGAGTGTGTGTCATGGTTTCATCGTCAGATATTTCTTCTAGTGATTGACCTACTTGCACTTTATCTGTGCTTGGATGCATAGGGTTTATCTAGATTCCAAGCCTTTCTTCGTGTACAATGTCGTGAGGGTACTGAGGTGAGGTTCCCTGATGGTTAGTCCTTCAGCTTCTACCTCATCTTCTATTGTGACCTCACCCTTGACCTCCAACCATCCTACACACATCATGAAGGGTAAAAGGGTCACCAAAATGGAAAAAGAGACATAACAAAGATCAAAATAAAATACCCACTTAAGCATAAATTCAACATATCCACACACAAACTTACATCACATGACAACTCAAGGGCTCTAATGCATCCCCCTGTAGAAAGGATATCGGTACATTATGTACTACACTGAGGGTCTTATCCTTTATGTCATTTTTCTACATCATTGACCTAACACATACATGAAAACTTAGACGGATAAACATGGATGGTAGTAGGGTGGAAACCTCTAGACAAGATGACTAAATGGAAGATTCCGTAATGGGCTCATAATGCCTAGTGTGCAAAACTGGCTCTGATACCAAGTTGTAACGCCTATCGTGCAAACCCCAAAGGACAACCACTAAGCACACAATTTAAAAAAAAAATTACACAAAGTAAACATATAAATAACCATTATACATTATTACATTACATGATAGCATCTCAAACATCCAAGTCCTTTAGGGCATGCGAGGTCACAATGTATAAAACCAACCCATAATGAAGGATTCATATTAATCTAAATAACTTAACTAACTCTACATCTATCATAGACATTAAAATAACCATTTGCAAGAGATAACATCCATACATTCATAATCATAAATATAAATACATCACATGATACCAAACCATAATAAATCTCATAAATCATGAATGATTACAAGGGTACATTAACATTACATCATCTTTTAATACATTACATGCTCATATACATGAGTTACATCAAAATCTCCCATATTTGTGGGATAGATACATCATACAAAGAATGTCAAAAATACATTAGGAACATCAGGTACAAGCTCCATCTAGAAGATACTATGTAGAATGAATGTTGATGGGGAACCCAATGGGGTGCGTAGCATGTTCCACTCGACTACGTGGGTTTTAGAAAAACCCCAGCCCCCATGCTTGGAAGTAAAAAGGAAGTGACCACGACCAAGGATGCCAACTAAACTAAACTCCAATAATAGTAACAAAGTAATAATAACTCCAAAAGTAGTAACATGAGAGTACATAGATCATAAATGAAGAGCAACCAAGGAACCAATCACAATAACACAAGACCATTAAACACATCATCAATAAATAAAAGGCAACAACCATAAACCACTTCTAGAGGCAAGCAAGAAAGAAAAGCATAAGGGCAACTAGTGGAGAGTGTCATCACATAGTCCTACATGGGTTATACTGGCCCTTTCTCCAAGCACTGGGTAATCCAGGCTTTCTGAGGCATTAGCCCCCATCTATGGTTATCCTGGCCCTTCCTTCTATTTGAGGTGCCAGCCCCATTGGGTGACTCATGCTGAGCTGTTAACCTCTCATGAAGATGAGGTAACGACCTTGCCAACCATGGCCTTCTCAGTCTACAATTAGTCTGCAAAATCCCTAATGGATAGACAAGGTATCCATAAATTATCTTATTAATATTATTACTAATTTATATATATATATACATATTCGTATATATATGTATATATATTTTTCTCAAAACAAAACATAAGAATAAAAATAATCTAATTGATTGATTCTTTCTTTCTATCTGAAAAAATAAATAGAATAATGAGAGTAATTTTATATTGAACCTCGATCAAATTTCTTTTGCAGAACTATATATATATATATATATATATATGTTTCAAATTTAACAATCAAGAGAAGATTAATAAGGTAACCTAGAGTCTTGTGCTTGCAAAGGAGTGATGAAACTTTCCTTTGATTCCAACCAGCTGTTTTGCAAAACTCCACCAATTTCTTGATCAAATTTTAATCCACTTTTCTATTCAGAAGTTTTCCCCTAGAAATAATGAAAGAGAACACAAATTTACAGAGTCAAAAGAGAGGATGCAAATTTTTACAAAACTAATTTTTTTAATTTATTTTTTAAGCTTTTATCAAATTTCCCATGAATGAATACCTCTTCTTTTTCTTATTAAATAAAAATATATCCTCTTCTATTTTTGAAAACTGAAAAATTAGAAAGAAAAGAAGTTTTCTATTTCTTCACCAACATTTTAGCCAAAAATATCAACATTCATTTGTCCTTTTTAGTCCTTTCTAGGATTTTTGATTCGAATTGAATTTTTTTAAAATTTTAATTTCAATTTGCTAATTTATACTTACAGTTCACACAATTTAATTCACTTAATTATTTTATTCCATTAAATATCCTCAACATGTTATTTTCTTAAAATTATCTAAATTCCAATTTAAATAATTTTATTTACACTTTTCTATTTATATATATCTTTAATAAATTACATAATTTTTTAATTTAATACTTTTTAATATTTTAATAAAACTATTCCAATAACTATTATTAATATTTATTTTAATCATTTAATTATTTAAATTACCTTAGACTACAACACCAATGTAAAATACATAACATAATTACACTCACACAAAACAACTAACATATAATGCATAAACGACCAAGGTCAAAACACACAATACCACTAGACACAAGATGGGTTGACAAACTTGGGATGGGGTGACTTCCTTGTCATATCTATTTCAACTTCATTTCCTTTGGGTTAATTTGATGCTCACCCTATCACACCAAAGCAGGTGGAATCGAGACTCTGTTCCTACAATTCCTGCATACAAACAAGGTTGTGTACAACATGTACACACACACACATATAATCAAATGCATCATATCATGAGAAGGAATCACATAATAGTAGAGCACTCACAAATGAGTGGTGTTAGACTGTCCCCTCACCAAAGCTATAATAACAACTATAACATCAAGTATAAATTAACATTGTTAAACTAAACCGATCACATCATATCATCATGAAATAATTACTAATCTACTACATCACAATATACTAATCCATCCATATAAAACATCACCAATCAAATATAGCCATAATGTCATATCATCATATCCTTGTCATCATATAAAGTAGCATAGTCATCATGCAATCTAAACTATCCAATCAACCAATCAAACCAACAAACAATAACTATCAAAGTCTCAAAGTATCAAGCAAAATCACAGAAAATATCAAGTCCATTCAGCAACACGAGGGGTATTACAGTAGTGGGATGGTGTTTAATGTAGTCATTCATCTCATGTCATCGAACCCACTTCTCCAATAGTTAGGCCTATAACAATCATTACAAAAAACTTGTTTCAATTTTTTTTCAATTAAAACACATGGAGTAGGTATTTTGACTTAAGTGGGAATTCTTTCAATGGCCACTACCCAAAGACACTTTTAAATTAACTCATTTTTTTATTTGGAAAATTTTAAGTTCACATCCATAGAAATTTCAATTAAGCAATTAAATTTTTTTTCCAAGTATGTGTTAGATATTTCAAATAATGATTTAAGTGGGCTTCAAATAATGATTTAAGTGGGCCCATCCCATCACAATTAGCAAATTTAACAGCTATGATGGATCCACATCCACAAGTAAAAAGCTCAAATTCTAATGGTTATTCCCATTATTACAAAGAAGAGGTCCTAGTGATCAATAAAGGATTAGAATTGGTGTATTACAATTCTATTTTGTTACTTATAACTCGCATTGATCTATCATCAAATCAGTTACTAGATGGCATTCCTTCAAAAATTAGGAACCTTAAAGGTATCAACACTTTGAACTTCTTAAGGAACAATCTTACATGAAATATTCCAACCACTTTTGGAATACTAGACCAATTAGAATCATTGTATCTTTCAAATAAAAAATTACATGGAAAGATTCTAGATGACATGGTAAATATTTAGAGTATGAGCACTTTTATTGTATCTAACAACATGTTATGTGGACGCATCTCAATAGGGGGTCAATTTGCAACATTCTCCCCTACCTATTTCTCTAAGAATCTTGGTCTTTGTGGATTTCCTCTTGATAATAGAACATGTACATGTGGTGAGAAGTCAAATTCTAACACGATTCATCTTCCAAAACAAGAGATTGAGAAAGAAAGAGAAATTCCATGGCATTGGTATGTAGAGTGGATGACAAGTTTTGTTGCTGGATTTTGGGGGGTATTTGGAATCTTGATAGCCAAAAGGTATTGGAGAAGAAGATTCATTCAAATATTAGATAAAGTTGCAATTTTTTATAGATAGATTAAGGGGTACTAGATAGATCAATATAATTTGAAAAATCTATTTTTCTCTATGGAAATATATCTATTTCCTAGGTCACAATTATATAAAACATGCAAATTGTAGTTTTATTATTTGTAGCAACAATATATATTGGTACACAAATATTCTTCAATGAAAATATGCAAGTCTTTTATGTTAAATTTTTATTGAGTGGGTATTTAATTTTGGAAAATAGTGATATTAAGTAACTTTATTATCATTGAAAACTTAAATATAATAAAAAAACATTTTTTTGTATATATAGAAGATAGAGACATCCATATTCACAAATTTCTCTAGTTAAATAAAAGTGAATTTACATGCTATAATTTAATATAGATCAAAGTAAATTTTAACTATATTTATAAAAAAACTAATTAAAATAATCTACATTTTACTTGCATAAAAAAAATCATAATCATTTGAGGGGTGAAAAACTAATATTACACTATTTATAATTAAAGTGTCTCTATCATGTCCACACTATCTATTTTTTAGGAAAAAGTCTTCCATCTATTGGAGGATGTATTCTTTATTTTATTCATCTTCAAAATGACTAGCATTTTTATGATTTTTTATTGACTATATAGTTCAATTAATGTCTCCCAAATTATGCAAAAAATATATTGTCTTGAAGGAGGACTTTTATACATAATGGAAATTAAATAATATTACATTGAAGATGAAATTGAAATTTTAATTATCTATATTATTAATTGATGTAAATTTTATTTAATTTATCTTTCAAAGCATAATATTTTAATGTGTTAGAAAATAATTGTTAGTTTGTTTTCCTTAGTAGTTCATACTACATGCATGGAAGTTTGTTATGCATCTCTTAGATGTAATTATTTATGATGATTATCTAATTAAATTTGAGAATAAAAAAATGTTGACCTAATTTCCTAAAAACTATGGTTAAATTTTTCATGTAATTTTATATTTAATCCATTAATATTTGTTGGAATTGAATTCTGGCTTGAATTGTCATGAGTTGACCATTTTTTAAACATTATATAATATTTTGTGAGTATTTCTTAATAGATGGTACAAGTTGGGAGTTTTTAAAGTGCTCCAACCCTTATATGTAGTGCCCCTCTATTGTGACCCATCCGAATTTTTTGTTAGTGTTAAGGTGTCCTTGTGGTTTAGCATGCTAATGTACTGTGAGGTGAAATTAATATTTTGAAAGGGATGGTATAATCGGTTAATTAAATTATAATTGCTAAAGGAATAATTTAAATAAAATTAGAATTAGCATAATAAATTAATAAGTCAATTTTGTGAGTACGGTTAATATTGAATAATTAATTCTATTTGTTTTAGAAAAGTATTTGATCAATTATCTTGTGGGGATAATTATTAAATATGAGAAAATAATGTGATTCCAAATAAATCATGAAGACAAGATTTTGAAAAGATGGAGATAAGATAATTGTTTCAATAAAGTAATTTAAGTTTGGATTGGATGAAAGGGATAAGATTTTGCTAAGTGAAGAAAAGAGGCAAGAAAAGATAATTCTTGTAATTAAGTGATTTAAAATAAATAAAGAAACAAGATTTCAATCTCAAGAGGGGAAAAAGCGAGAAAAGTTGAAAAGAAAATAGTAAAAAGACAAGAAAAGATAAAAACAAAAGGCGTGCACATGCATGGCTCGAAACTGGATTCGAAAGGTGAAACTTGCCAAATTTTAGGGATCTTGTTTCTTTGCGAAAACTTATCTGGTTGAAAGCTTGATGTTTAATAGGGAGATTATTATTTTTTTGGGGGGGACTTTTTTATTATTCCTGGCTGGGAAGAAAGAAAATATTTTGGGGGGACTCTATTCTTTTGGGAGGGGTCGTAGATATTGGTTTCCAATGGAATCAAATCAGGGGGTGACCAAGTTCGAAGAAATAGATCGCAACTGTGAAACGAAGGTCTTCAAATCACCCTCTCTGCTCTGAACGTAGAAATCGAGGTAGAATAACTTGTCTTTATGTTGGTTGCAGTTGACTTTCGATTTTTATATCATCAAGTTCTTCTTTGTTGTGTGATTTTAGAATTGTTTTATGGGTTTTGGGGTATATCAATTGTATAAAAGGAAACACCATCCTCTCATGTCTCTGTCGATTTTATTGGCCTTCTCTACCTTTGAAAATCCGTTTCTTCTTGCTATGACGGCTACATTGTGTTCGGATTGAAGAAATATATTGTCAACATCATGGCGTATTGGAAAGATTGTTTTTGCTATTGGGAAGAACCATGTATTTGTGGTTTCGGCTTGTTTGCGGGATGCTGTGGACCATGGTGACCTTTGGATAGTTTTAGAATATTCATTTGTTTTATTTTCAACATTTCCTGCAATTCTTTCATATCTCGAGGCGCCTTGATAGGGAGTGCACAAGCCATGCCTCTGCTTCCCAAATTGCATATTTATCCACTTCTTTAATTTCGGGGTCTATCTAAACCTATCCCCTTTCGGACCACCTTGCGATCATTCCATATTATGAATCGAGATACTTGTATAACTCTAAAGGAGGATGATCTTGAAGTGCAAGTCTGGTAACCGACAGTCAATAGCTATTGTTCCAGGATGTGAATATTGTTGCTTGATTCCTGAGTGGCCTCTCTAGTCCTGCGTGCAAGTCTGCCTATGATTGGCCCCTTTATAAATGTCGACCGGTTGGAAAAATCTTGATTGCCTCCTTGGTCAGTGGCCTTTATGCGCCCTTGTCTCTGTGTTGGTTATGTTTATACGTAGGGGAAAAGACTATAAACAATGTGTTTTACCTCTCTGGCTGTGAGTATCTTTTATGGCAATGCTATAAAGGTTATTGAGGTGTGAGGTACGTGCAGCCCTCATCCCTTCAACCTGTGCGACTGCACCTTGGGTGAATGCACCCCAGTGTGCTTTATTAGTTCAAAGATTTTGAGAGCTTCTTTGCAGAATTCGTATTATGCATATTTAGCAGTTTTGCACAAACTCCTCTAGTCAAACGTTAGTGCTTGAGAGTTGTTTAAGCCTTTTCACCAAATTCTTTTGTGGATCTCTGCAACCACGGTTCTCCATGACAGCTCGCGCGGCCTTTCAATTTTGTGTATACTTACTCTTTCTGAGGCTGAATACTTACTCTTTTTAAGTCTTCAGCCTCTTTCTCTAATGTAACCATATTTTGAGGCATTCAGTCGAATATATCATGAAATTAAATATCGTCAGCTTTTGCATGACATTGGCGTTGAGTCCCTGAATTTTTCCCCTCTGTTCACGCTTCTTTGATCCCGTATTTCCTTGCTTGAAGTCGTTCTTTGATTGAAATTTATTCAATCTTGCAAATCGAATTACTGTGAGTTGACCTGCTATGATATCAAATCAATCTCTCTTATACCGTATATCATGGCCTGCATATTGTGGACTCGCAATTATTTTATGTTGTCAGTCTTCCAATATAAATTATTATTTTTTATTTATCAGTCACTTGGGTTGTATGTTTGAATCTGGCCGCATCCCTCAAACTATCTCCCTTGCAATAATCTTGGAGGTGAACTAGTGCGGCGTGGTGTTAGCTATTTTTTCCATAGGAAATAAACTTGGTGCAATGTTAACCATTCACTATGGCGGCTTATAAAGATTCCACTGTATTAGTAAGATTCTTGAAAACTGGAAATTCTATACTGCCTTCATTCGCCAAGCCAACTACTTTGTTAATTTCATCTTGTAATTACTTCAATCATTCATTAGTTTCACCTTATGTTGGTAAATCTGCTTTACCCTATTTGGATCGACGCCCTTACTTGGCATATTGAAGTATTCATTGTGTCAATGATAATTAATTATCAGCGTGGCATAGTCCCCTGCATTTGGCATTCAAATATTTTGTATAAACATTCAATTTGATGAATCCTTGCCTTGTCCCGTTGCATTTTTTTCTTTAGCTCGCTACCTTCTCCCGTGAATTCACTACTAGGGACATGTATTTATTTGGGAAAATTATGATTCATTGTCTCAAAATATCGTAGGTGTATTACAGTTTCTCTTCTTGTATTTACTTTTGCAGTAAGTATATATATATATATATATATATATATATATATATTACATTTACATTTACATGTATCTATTATATTTTGTCTTGAATTATGTCCATAACAAGCATATAGGATACTGTTGATAAAGTTTGCAAACTAGTTCAACTTCATTATGGAAAGGATAAAATACAAGGTGAGAAGATATGGTTGTTTATATAGGTCATATTAATATGCATAAAGACAAGGGTAGAATATTACAGGTAATAAGTGATCGAAATTTGTTGACTATGTAGGTAATGCTGAAAGGATGATTAGAGGGGTTTAGTTAAATGGTTGAATTTGATATCATTTAATGATGATTTGATTGTATTCTTATATATGGAAAATTATACCTTAAGCTAATCAATATCATAATCAAAGATTAAGCATTGTGAGATATGGTGAGTTCTACTAGTTTTCTGTGATAGTTTTTGATAACTTAAATGGTAGTAAGGGTGTTGCATTTAAAGAAATAATTGGGCACTTGAAATATGTAGAAACATTTAGAATACTCATATTTACTTAATGATAGTTGTTTCCTTGCAAGTTATTATAATGGTTTCTTTTGTTGTAAGTTTTGTAAAATTTGAATTAAGAGAGTTCTCTAAGATAAATTTACATATTTCTTAGTTAATTAAAAGTTTCTCAAGTGATCAAATGGTTAAAATGTGTTGGAATTACTGCTATGCCTTAGAGTTTATGTATTGAGTGAATTCGTATGTCTAGGGGGTCGATTTGATGTTTTTCATTTAATAGTGTCTACTCTATTAGGTTGCTCAGTTTGGAAGTGATCTTATTCCTTAGGTTAAAGTTGGATTGATAGATCATTCTTCCTTATTGTCTCGTCTTTCGTTTAAGTCATTTTGGTTGTGGAGATTTTCAAAAGTTAAGTTTTCATGTTAGAACTTTATTGCTTCTTTACTCTCGTTTGTGGAGAGACGATCTTTTGGACTTCTAGAGGCCTTGAGAAAAGTTGTGTTGTGACAATTTCATTGATTTGAACTTGGCCAAAATTTTGATAGTAATTGTGATTTTGAATTCAAGATCAGGTTGTACCGTTTTTATGGATATTGTTTCATATGATTTTGGCAAGATGGTTTTGCCTCGCGAATGTTCCATTTGTTGGTTTTGTGTTCCTGTTGGTACAATCCCTTGGATTTTGGTTTATGTTTTGGGTCTCTAGGGAGAGTGGCTCTTCGTGGGGGCCGGTGCCTCAAATAGGAGGAAGGGCATAGGATAACCCATGTAAGAGATTGATTAACAAGTCAAAACCTAATAATGGAGCTTAGGAGATGGGTAGTAATAACATAATAAGATAATCTTGGATACCTTTTCTGTCCATTAGGGCTATTGCAGACTAATGGTAGACTAAGAAGGTTGTGGTTGGAAAAGTTGTTACCTTGTTCTCATGAGAGGGGTTAATGGCTCCGCATGAGTCACCCTATGGGGCCGACGCCTCAAGTAGGAGTAAGGGACAAGATAACCATAGATGGGGTTAGCACCTCAAGCAGCCTAGTATAATTGGTGCTTGAAGGAAGGGCATAGGATAACCCATGTAGAACTATGTGATGACACTCTCCACTAGTTTCCTTATGCTTTGCTTTCTTGGTTGCCTCTGGAAGTGTGTTAGGATTGTTTTCTTGGATTTATTTTTCAAGTGATTATGATTGTTGCTTTTGATATATCTAGGATGTGTTTTTATGGTCTTGTGTTTACTATGATTGGATCTTGGTTGTTGTCATTTTGGATCTATGGAGTCTTTTGTTGTTGCTTTTGGAGTTATTGTTAAGATGATATTCTTTATTGGGTTGGTCTAGTGGCATTCTTGGTCGCAGTCACTTTCTTGTCAGCTCCTTAGCACGGGGGTGGGTCTTCAAACCCACGTGGTTGGGTGGAACGTACTGAGCACTCCATTGGGTCCCTAGTCAAGGATCGAGAGGTGAGGATTGGTGTCACTTGCGGTGACTCTAGAGTTATATCCATCTTGGAGATAGTTATGATATTTTGTATTTTTCTGCTCAGATGTATCATAGTTACTCTTGAACATTGTAATGAAATGTAATGATAAACCTTGTGCACCTTTTGATCCATGGAAATTGTTAATCGATACGTTGTATCTGTGGAAATATGTCCCTTGAGTTTATATGATGATATACAATTTATCATTATGAGTTTTGAGGTAATTATATATATATGTTGTATTTACATACATGGATGGTTTCTTATTAATATTTTTCCATGTATGTGTTACATTTGTAAATGTTCACTGTGTTATGGATTATATCTTTGGATTTCATTCTTTATCGTCATTGTATAGATTTAAGTTTCGTGATGACTCCTCATGTACCCCAAGGGACGTAAGTGTTAATGAGTTTGTTTAATTGAGTTTCATGACTTAATGTGTATTTCGTGTATGTTATGTTTACTTTTAAAAAATAAAAATAAATGTGCGGTAATTATTGTTTTGATTGTCCTTTGGGGTTCACACAATGGGGCGTTACATTATATAAAAATAACATGACTATCTAACAATAACCATCCTACAATTAAAGTACAACATTATATGTATCAATGGAAAATTAGATTGTTAGCTTGTTAGATAATAACATCAAAGATCCAATGAAATAACAAAGCACAAAGGAAATAAACATGAAAATAAAAGGAACAATGTTACTAGAAATCTTCATCTTCCATGGTTCACCTTTGTTACACCTTCTAGTTTGTAGCAAACAAATGAGGCCCTCAGATTTCAATTGAGCAACCTATAGTAATGTCAAAGCCCAATGCAAATGTTGAAGGATTTGATAGAATAATGTCTATGTCTATGACAATATGATAAAATGAAATAATGACTATCAATGCTAAAATGACTATAATGCCTAAATTCAAAATGAAATTGTCGGGGATCCCAAAATTATGAGCAAAATTATCTTTTATAGAAAACACAATTTTGAGTGGACGGATGAGATTGAATTCTAAGAAAGACCTAGAATGAGAGGTCTAGATTAACTCTAAGAATCCTTAATCAGGGTTAGGGTAAAATCCTTAATCGAATGGTCAGAATAATGTCTCAGATAATCAGATCGACGGTGGAGAATAAATGAGGAAAATTAATTAAAGAAATAAAGATTTTTGAAAAATCAAGAAGATAAGATTTAGACTGAAGATCATATTTGGAAAATCAAGAATCTACCCGATTACTTGATTTTTAGAAGATTAGTTACCATTTTGAATTGAGTTAATTCAAATTATGCATTTTGTGAAATAATAAATAATTGATTTCCCAATTATTTACCAAAGTGAACTGACAGTTAAGATTGATATGACATTTTAAATAATTTAATTTATTTAAAATGAGAGGAATATCAAATTGGCAATTAAATAATTAAATATAATTAATTAATTTAGCAGATAAGACCAATTAATTAAATAAATTAATCAATTTATTTAATTAAGACAATTAGTGACATATTAAATAAATAAATGTAATTCATTTATTTAATAATCAGGAAGAAATATATGATGAAGGGAAATTAAATAAATTAAGAAATTTATTTAATTAAGGGAAGACTTAGAAAATTAATGACGTATTTAATAAATAAATAAAATTTATTTATTTAATAATCATGAAGAATAAAAGGACATGAATTAATTAAATAATTATGAATTATATCAATAGTCGAATGTGGACCAAAGACATAATTAAATGTCTTAATTATGCTAGGACGAAAGTAGTAAAAATGAAGCTTGTAGGCCTAGGTCATTTTTAGGTGTCTTTTTGCCCCTCTTTGTCATAATGTCGCTTGTCGCATTGTGACAAAGAAAATAAGTAAAAAAAATGCCTCAATGCAAAATAAGATAAGGAAGAATGACGAGGAGGGTTGCGGTATGCCCCCTTGAGAGGACAGACAGGTTCTAAGAATACAGGTGTGCTCTCAAAATTAATGAGAAGACTAGAATATGAAGAGACAAAGAAATGTTAGTGCAAAAGATATGGATGATGATATGGATGCAATGCCTATATGAGATGAGTGAGAGAAGATGACAAGAATAAAGAAGATGCCTGTTAGTTCCTAGACCAAATCCTTCAAAACATTGCCATAGGACTTTTAATATTTATTGCTCTTAATCATCATTGGGCAGTAAAATGACACAAATGGACAACAAACACCATGATATGGCATAGACCAATGTGTGCAAGGTCATCCACTTGAAAAATAGACAGTCATAGACAAGGAATGTCCTAACTCATACTAAGAGTCATATTGCCTCAGTCTTTTTGTCGAGACAATCCACAGACAGTAGTCAAAGAAAATAAAATAGGCCAGGAGACATCATCGCACCTCTAAATCCTTCATGGGCCATCCTTGAGGTAGCTAGTAATATGACCACAAAGAAAAGGCAGTAAAAAGATAAGACAAAATAGCCAAGATAGTCAAAATATAAGATAAGAAAGACCAGAAAGATTAATAGCCATGTAATTTTGTATGCCAATGTTTGTTTGCCAAAGATTGATTTCTTGTCAGTTTGACAGTTTTGACAGTTTAAGAGTTTTGCCAATTTGACGGTGTTGACAGTTTGACGAAGCCTATTGTCAGGAAGGACACATCCTAAAAAGGCAAAGGACATTTTGACATGGTCTAACTCCAAGAAGGACACATCTTGAAGAGGGCCAAAGAGTGATGAGACTGACATTGTTTTGACTAATATGATTTGGCAAGTTGATTGATGTTGACTGTATGATTGATTGGACTGTGTTGTCTAATTTTGACCAATTTTGACATTTTTCGTTTCAAATGACTATCTTGTGTCCAAGTTTGACTATGTCTGACTTATTTGACCGATGTGACGATTGTGACAAATGCCATGATTTAATTTGGACAAACCTAAAAGGACTGACCTAATGTCTTGGGGACTCATCGATTGATGGCCTTGCCTACGTAGCAAATGCGCAGAGACAACGTAGTTCGACAATGACATGGACTAACTGACATGACTGACTTTGACTCCATGTGACTGACTTTGACATTGATTTGGATGTTTTTGTGTTTTTCTTCAGGACGTTTTATGATTTTTTAGGTCTTTCTTCAAGACATTTATGATGTTTTTGGTCTTTCTTCAAGACATTTTATGATGTTTTTGTCTTCTTCTTTTTTCAGGACTTTTTATGATGTTTTTGTCTTTTTGTTGTTTTATGTTTTTTCGGTCTTTCTTCAGGACATTTTTTGGATTTTGACGTTTAAGAGGATCGTGACAAATGCATATGACTGATGCCTACACATGAGGATCTAGGGACAAACATGATTGTGCCCCTAGTCAAGCTGAATACCAATTGACAGGTGATGACAACATTGTTTGACGTGGGAAGGACGCATCCCAAAACAACGTGAGGATGATGACGATAATGTGACGAAAGTATGGAGGTCTACAGTCGGGCCAGGAACAAAATCAAGTAATGTTTTGGATAATGTACTTGTATGGATTAGACTCATTGCATTTGGAATGACTTGGTTAGGACTAGATGGGATGATGATTATCCTTAGACCGTTTGACAAGGGAAAGCCAAGATAGGTGACAAGCATGAAAGGATAGGGGTGGCCTGAGACTAAGGGAATTGTCATATGATTTTCAAGGACTATGTTGTACAAGGACAATAAGACTATGACGGTCAATGACATGATGTTTCATGAATTGTGTATGACCAAAGGATAGACATGTCAAGAGTTTTCCCAAAGCATGATTTATGTGTGCCAGTTTTATTTCAAGACCAAGGTAAGTGGGAAAGTGAATGGAAATGATAGGGCTAAGATGGATGGATGTCAATGTCATGAGGAAGGTACAAGAAATGAGACGACTTGCCCCCAAGTGTAAAAGTCCACATAGATGATTTATTTTACACATGACGCCTATTTGCCAGGTTTTCATCATGGTACTTATCCAGGGCGCCTGTTTTCCAGGTTTTCACCGTAGGACGAAATTTTTCTCTTTACTATTTTCTTGACTTTTTGATTTTTTTGGTGTCACCAAGATTCCTGTTTGCTAGGTTTTCATCAGGGTGACGATGTTTTACATTTTTCAATTTTTTTGTATTTATGATTTTTTGGATAGCTTAGATGCTTTAAATGACCACTGACTGTTTTGAATCCACTGACGATGCTGATGTAGAGACTAGTGCCATGATATGCCAATAATGACCTTTTTGAAGTAGTTGTCTTGTCAGGATCATAGCACTTGTATACAACTGATCGATGTCATTATGATCCTTTCTGATACTAGAGTTGGCCTTATCAAAATACGCACATTGCAATAAGAGTGCCATGAGAGTCCTTGTGGTAAAGAGTTGCTGCCATGATGTGACAGATTTGTGACATGGAATTTTTGGACTTTAGACAAAATGTAGGGTTATGATGAATGATGGTAGATGTGGAAAGATTGTTTGGACGTTTGGATGAATGAATTTATTTTCCAAACTTGGGATGGTGGATGACGGATTTTGGAGGGATGGTGTTTGGAACCAACAGTTTTAGATGTCTTGTTTGATGACCATTTTGAAAGAGGTGGACATGTGTTATATGTGGGAGTCCTCTTGTCTTGTGGCTCCACATTGTGATTGACTTTTGTATTTGACTTGGTGTCTTTGTTTGATCCATCTTTCTTTGGGATCCATTTTAATTTCATTTGTCCACTTTCCCTTTTGTTTGATTCAATGGCCTTTGACATTTGATTTTGATCTTTTGACTTGTAATACTTTTTTTTTTGTTGGTTCCAAAGGGAAGGCTGATTCATGATAGAATGATGGTTTATGGTGTGGGTGGAGGGGGTGTTGGAAGCAATCTTATGACAATGATTTCTCATGGACTCCATTTTGACATTTGTATCTGACAAGATTGCCTCCAATATTGAGAAAGTACCACTAACATCATTTGATTTGATGTTTGGGGAATAACCAAGACCTTGATGTCTGTAATTTGCCTGAAGCTATATTTGTTCAAGAATGCCTTGCTCGTGTATGCCTAGTCCTTTTCCTTGATATTGCATGCTTTGAAAGATTCTATTTGCGATGGGGTATTTGTTGTTTTGAAAGCAAGATGCTAACCCATCATGATGTCTATGGACACTATCACTTGTAATATTTTTGTCTGCAAGAAAGCCTGCTCTGACAAAGATAGATGACCCTAGTTGATAAAGTGTCTTAGCTTCATTGTCATGTTGGACAAATTCCTGACTGATATCTTTGGTCTTCAACCATGTGACATGTCATGTTTAGATGATTCTGTTGGTGCTTCCAAGGAAATGTTGAAGCCATCATTATGTTTAGTGTCATAGAGTCCAATGATTTTAGCTATAACTTGATCATATGCAAGCATGTCCCTAGTGGAAGATAATTGTTTCAGAGGAATATCGTCTATTTGTCCCATGAAGGCAAGTGTCTCATTGTGGGAATTGTCAATAGTTGAGGCTTGTATAGGGTCAGCCAGTGTTTGATCATGAATGGCATAAAGGTCAAGGAGTGGATCATTTTAGATTTTTTTGTCCATGGTAGGGTCTTGCTCAAAGATGGGGTTGTCATGGATTATATAGTCAGAAATAGAACCATTGTCAAGGAGAGGTGTGTTCTAGATGTCATGATTGTCTTGAAGGACTTCATGGATGGACTGAAAGATAAGGTCATTGAATGAACTACCTTGTTCTTGACATGAGGGTGACATTATAAGGTCATGCTTTGGGCTTTCATTTTAACATGTATCCTCAAGTTTATTAAATGGGATTTGACTTTGGACTATGATAGAATTTTCATGACTGGATGTGGCTTGTGAGGGGATGACTTGAAAAGGATTAATGAATGACAGACTAGGATAGGACGTGGGGACATGGATGGGACTAGTATGTGAAGGACTAGGATATGACATGGGACTTGCACTAGAATAGTATGTGAGGGACAAAGATAGGACATGGAGTCTTGGAATGGATTAACTATTGAAGGACAAGGATATGACATGGAGACTTCGACTGGATTGGTGTAAGGTTGATTGAAATAGGACATGGAGACTTGGACTGGATCAGTATGGTATGATGTGGGGACTTGACATGAGTTGGTAGATGGTTGATAAGGGATGCAGACTTGGACGAGATTAATAGGTGAAGAACTAGCATATGATGTGGAGGTTTGGAATGGACTAGTTGATAGTTGGCTTCCCTTGTCAAAGTTAGGATAAGGGTGATAAGTGGATGTTTGTTGTGGACTAATGTCATGGATGGTGTTAAGTGAATTTTGGTAGTGAGGGTAGATGGATGGAGGTGGCAAAGTATTTATGTCAAAGTCTTGTGGTAACTTAGCCCCTTGCTCAAAAAACATGGCTAGATACCTTTGAGGGTCACGTAAGATTGATTTTTTTACAAAGGAGACTATATCAGGATTTTACGCTGCAGCTCTAAGTCTTTGACATATACTCACCCATTCTGGTCTCTTTTTATGAATGGCTCAAAAATGTTTTGTGATGAAGATGGAATGTTCATGGAAGATTGCATGTTCATGTTGTGAAATGGGTTAGAAAAGGTCTAATGTTTCACTTGGTTGTTTCTAGATGTTGGACCATTGTTTGGTTTGTTTCAGTATCCAGAAAACACTTGCAAGAATGATATTTTGACTATAAGCAAGCACACATCAGATAAGTACAATCCTAGGTTAGGCTAGGACAATATTCACTAGATTCCACGTGGGTTTCACCAACCGCATATCTGTAGCATCTGAATTTAGAAGCTTGGCTGCATGGGCTCCCCCTTACAGTGCACTCTCTTCTCAGGCCAACCAAGCTTCCAACCCCCATGAAACTCCCATGGCAAATTGATCACCTCTACTACAAACTGTGAAAGTGTGGATGCCTTCACACCAACCGGTGCTGTGCTAGCAAATAGAAGATTTTTGGCTTACTACACAAAGGTTTTTAGTTCGAGACCCCCATTCGAGTGGCCATACATGGGGCAAGAGATTAATCACCAATTTAGGTGGCACTCCAGCCTGAAGAGGTTAAGCTCAACAAGGTTTAAGGGAGTACAACTCCGTCCGTATGACACATCCGCACTCAGAATCTTAGGTTTTCCCTTAAGATTTATATTTATATATCGGTCGGGGGTAGCTTGGCTTTAGCTCCATTGTCAGTTTGAGTCACGTTGGGGTGATGAAATCCCCAGGCAGGCCCAATTTCTAGAGTTGGTAACTGTTTCTCTTACACCCAAGATCACCCGAAAGCGTGAGGGGAGAGGATACTCCAATATACCAAATCGTTAGGTAAGAACAAATAAAAATGAGTCTGGGTTTTTGATCACCAAGTTTTCACAAGGTGAGAGCATACTCCCCTATCATTTTACAAACACATTCAGACATGGAAAACAAGGTTCATTTTAATTACACCAAAACTAAAATGTGAGTTACACTACTAAAAATGCAAATACATTGTTTTGTTGTTTGGCCTTTGACAAGCGAACATACAAGACAATTCGTTAGTAGTTTGAATGTTTGTCTTTGACTATCGATTTGCAAAAAAAAAGTTAGATGCATCCTTTTTTGTCCACTTGATCCAATGTTTCCTTTGAAGTGTTTATTTTCTGCACATGCACAAAACCAACAACAAACCCTAACAAGATAATCGATCACTACTATTAGAGGGTTAGCTAATCGAGACAAATCTGATTTTTAGAAATTTTTTGACAGTAAAATGAAAAATGCAGAGAATAAATCCTATCTAAAATATCAAGAGGTTTCCAAAAAATTAAATAAATAAGAAAAATTTGTTGTTTTGCACCTGAAATTAATCTTTTATGAAAAATCATTAAAAAATTATTAAAATTACAAAATAGCTTTAAAAATTCTGATTTTTTTATTGGAGTCATCTAATGTCATTCTAAATCTAGAAAAAAAAAATTATGATCAGATCTACAATTGTGGGAGAGATATAAACCAATGTTTGTTAAACACCAATTTCAAAAAATCTATTTTTTGACTAATAATTGCACATCCAAATTTAAAAACTAAAGAGTAGACACCTATTAAAATTCATATAGATTTCTATAAATGTAAACATATCTAAAAAATTTGATAATTTTCTCTTGAAATTAAATTTTCATGAAAAACAACACAAAAATTATAAAAAATTAAAAATAGATCAAAAGAGTCTAATTTTTGGAATGAAAGTGCGTGATGTTGTCCCCAAGCTGCAAAAAAACATTTTGTGAGAAAATATATAGCTGTTTGAAAGTTATGGTTGAATCTTTGGAAAGGAGGGCTTTGTCCACAATGATGCCGAACCTGCAACAAAAAGCAAACAAGCCCTACAACAAGAAGAAACCAACTCCAAAAATTTCTCTTTATTTGTCTAAATATGTCAGGTTCACCAAATGTATCAATGGAAAATTAGATTGTTAGCTTGTTAGATAATAACATCAAAGATCTAATGAAATAACAAAGCACAAAGGAAATAAACATGAAAATAAAAGGAACAATGTTACCAGAAATCTTCATCTTCCATGGTTCACCTTTGTTACACCTTCTAGTTTGTAGCAAACGAATGAGGCCCTCAGATTTCAATTGAGCAACCTATAGTAATGTCAAAGCCCTATGCAAATGTTGAAGGATTTGATAGAATAATGTATATGTCTATGGCAATATGATAAAATGAAATAATGACTATCAATGCTAAAATGACTATAATGCGTAAATTCAAAATGAAATTGTCGGGGATCCTGAAATTATGAGCAAAATTGTCTTTTATAGAAAACACAATTTTGAGTGGACGAACGAGATTGAATTCCTAGAAAGACCTAGAATGAGAGGTCCAGATTAAGTCTGAGAATCCCTAATCAGGGTTAGGGTAAAATCCTTAATCGAACAGTCAGAATAATGTCTTAGATAATCGGATCGACGATGGACAATAAATGAGGAAAATTAATTAAAGAAATAAAGATTTTCGGAAAATCAAGAAGATAAGATTGCTTGATTTTGTGAGATTCAAAAAATCAAGAAGATAAGATTTAGACTGAAGATTAGATTTGGAAAATCAAGAATCTGCCCGATTACTTGATTTTTAGAAGATTAGTTACCATTTTGAATTGAGTTAATTCAAATTATGGATTTTGTGAAATAATAAATAATTGATTTTCTAATTATTTACCAAAGTGAACTGACAGTTAAGATTGAGATGACATTTTAAATAATTTAATTTATTTAAAATGAGAGGAATATCAAATTGGCAATTAAATAATTAAATTTAATTATTTAATTTAGCAGATAAGACCAATTAATTAAATAAATTAATCAATTTATTTAATTAAGACAATTAGTGACATATTAACTAAATAAATGTAATTCATTTATTTAATAATCAGGAAGAAATATATGATGAAGGGAAATTAAATAAATTAAGAAATTTATCTAATTAAGGGAAGACTTAGACAATTAATGACGTATTTAATAAATAAATAAAATTTATTTATTTAATAATCATGAAGAATAAAAGGACATGAATTAATCAAATAATTATGAATTATTTAATCAATAGTCGAATGTGGACCAAAAACATAATTAAATGTCTTAATTATGCTAGGACGAAAGTAGTAAAAATGAAGCTTGCAGGCCTAGGTCATTTTTAGGTGTCTACACTATAATATAAATAATTCAAAACAACATAAACACCATAGATAGAAGATAACTAAAATAATAAAACAACCAAAACACTAGAAACATTACATTTGATTCAAATTTTAATGGCCACATCCTATTGATCCTATAAATATTTGTGTTTATTTTTCAATACAACAATGCCATCCTTATCCACCTCTTTCACTACCTTAATATTTATTCCTTTGGTTCTCACAAGTTAGGTATATCTCATGTTTGAGTTTATGGATTTTTATTTTGTCTTGGAGCCTCTTAATACTCTTGGCTAAGTTATTAACAATATCTTTATTCAATTACACCACTTTCCCTATGTTCATTTTGATTCAACCTATTTCTTTCTCAAGCTTTTTGAATCTTGCATCCTTCTTCAAGGATCTATGGGTAAAAGCATAAAGTTGTGTCACAAAGAAATGGCCAACACTGATCCAACTTTTAAACCTAAATCACTAAAAAGTTACATATATGTTTTGAATTTTAAAATGATGTAAACTAGTTTTTAATAAATTAACACTATAATTTAGTTGTTGATAAAATTTTGAAAAATTAAGTTGCACAAGATGTCAAACTTTTTATAATAATTTTTTTTTTTCTTTTAATTTTTTTTTGTATATATAACTTAAACTTTAGTGTCCGGAAAAACAACCATTTCCATCAGACATCAAATTTCATATTAAATATTTATCTAAAATGGAAAAAAAATAACACCATCTTGAAATAGATTCTTTTATCTAGTGCAAATAATTTTTTTAAGTTTTTGAAATAAGTTTTAGTAATTTTTCATAATCAACCTAATATTTTGTGTTGATAACCTACTTTTAGTAAAAATAAAATATAAAATATAAATAGTAATTAAACTATTAAAATAAATATATTTTTGAAAACTACACTTATGCATCTACAAAAGGGTATTTTTATATTTTAAAAATATGTTATTTAATTAGGAGTTATTGAAACTTCAAGTTTCTCAAATAATTTTATTTTTTTGGTAAATTAGACACAAAGTGGTGCTCCATATATTTTTAGCCAAAAATTTTAGTTGAGAAAGTTGTGGAAGTATCTAACTTACATATAATGAATTTTACTAGATCATATGTTTGACCAAAATTTATTTTTAGTAATAAATACTTAAATTAAGTTGTGCTAAATTAGCTTTGTTCTTTTACCCCTATAATTTCAAGATTCTAATTTCCCCTATTGTATTCCAACATTCTAAAAGTCAAGTTTTCAATTTGGTTTTGTTGATTTCAATTAAAAACCACTTAAGGGTCTTTTGTTTTATGTTGATTTCCTTGCACATTTTATTTATTTGCCAATCAACAAGCTAGTGATTAGGGCCTTTGCCTCTAAAGATGATATGAGGATAAGCATTACACATTGAGAGGGTAATTACGGGTATAAAGGAAAATTCCCTCTACCCCTAGAAAATCCTCTTCCACATTCAAATAATCCTCCTTAGTGATCTTTCCCTTACCCTTAGTATCCTTCTTATTGCATTCTCTTTTCTAATATAAATAATTTGACTTAGGATAAAAAATTGTCCTCTTTCCTTTGGTTTTCTTGCTATGAGCATGGGCATCCACATTACAATTCTTATAATTCATAGATGCAAACAACATTAGTTATATAGTGACTTCATATTTGGAAAATATGCCTTATTTGAAAGAGTTTAGTTTGTATGCAAACCCATTATCGAGTAGATATAGCTAGGTCATATATTACCAAACCGGGGTTTGACCAAGGAAAACCCCTATCCACCCAAAAAAAACATTTTTCTTCTCTCTTTGTATGTGTATATTTATAGGTGAAGGACTAAACATTGATCAAAAGAGAAATTTTGCAAAGTTTTCAAAGTTTTTAACATTGTTGTCAAGCCATGAAAACTCAGATCCCAAATTTATTTTTGAACTTTTTACTGCAAAACTTGGGGCAAATAGAAGCTCAAATCTTGCACCATAGGACCCCCAAAGTTGAGAAATACCCCTGTACAAAGACCCATTTGAATTCAATCCAATTCAAGAAAGATCCAATCGTTAGAGTGACGTGTTAGAATCTAGTCATCTAAGGGAAGCCATTAAGGGTTTGGTGAGTTGTAACATAACTTTTCTCATTTATCAATTTCCTCCATTTATTGTTATTTCATCATTAAGGTTTAATTACCAAACTAGGGTTTGACCAAGGCAAACCCCTATTCACCCAAAAAAAAAAAAAATTCTCTTTGTATGTGCAAATTTATAGGCAAAGAACGATTGGAGATTGATCAAAAGAGAAATATTGAAAAGTTTTCAAAGTTTTCAACATTGTTGTCAAGCCTTAAAAAATAAAATATTAAATTTATTTGTGACTTTTTGGCAATGAAACATGGGGCAGATAGAAGCTCAAATCTTGCACCAAAGGACTCTTGAAGTTGAGAAAAACCCTTGTGCAAAGACCCATTCACCTCCTTGAGGACACCTCAAAACCAACTTTTCTGAGCATTCTTGTAGTCCTCTACACTTCTAAAATCCACAGGTAAATTATTACTTATGTTAGTCAATTTTTGGGAATTTTTGTTTTATGCATTACGTCTAATCATCCAATTAGTTTAGAGATTTTAAATAATTCCAAATTTATCTTAGATCTTTCCTACTATCCTAAGGAATTGAGATCCAAGATTAGATTGGCTCATCTCAAGGTTGAAAGTCAATCTTTGCATCTTGTGATCTCTTTCCTAATGAAATTTTAGAGAAAGACGCCTAGATTCTATTGTTCTAGACACTTGGGACATATGATCCCTTTTCCTTGATTTCACTCTCTCTACCTCCATCTCCCTATCTCATTGCCTCTCTATCTCTTTCCCTATCTCTATCTATCTCTCTATATTATTGAGACCTCTATTGCACAAGCAACATCACTTGCTAAATACTTTATTTCCATTTAGGAATCATTAATATGGTTAACAAGATGATAGCACGATGCATACATAGGCTTTGTAGGGGAAAGATAGAGGTCGGTGTTTTTTAAAAATTATGGAGGGTGGCAACAAGGATCACAAAGATTCTAATGGAGATCTCGCCACTTCTACAAATGGTGATGAACTTGCTGATGCAGATCCATTGGTCTCCACTCTTGTTGCTTCTATGAGCTCTAGTCTGGAGGGCTCCCTTGGTGCCTTCCTTGACTCCCCTGTTGTTGACCCATGGGCTCTTGATGGAGATGAGGATGATTTTCTATTCTCTAACTTTGAAGATCCCATTGAGGGTTCTTTTGTTTCTACTTCTAGTGGGCTTGAGGATGGGCTCTATGATGGGTTGGTTGAGGTTGAGGAACTTCTTCTTGACATCCTTCTAGAGGCTCGTTGGAAAACCTAGAAGAACTTGAATGCTAGTGTCGTTGAGAATACTAGTGACAAAGCTTGGTTTTCTGGTCTCAAAAAAGGTTTCCTTATCCTTGATGTTGTTGTGGAGGGTGCTCCTATCCCTCTTGCATCCCCTCTACCCTCTATAGTTTTTGAGCTTGATGGGCTAGATTGTAGGGATGATTGTTTGATTCATTCTACTCTTCCTTCATTCCCTATGGTTGCCTTGGAGGTTGGCGATGTCTCTATTGGTAGTTCCATAACTCTGGAGAAGGGCAAGCTAAATTTGATGTTCCTGATTCTACCATTTTGGAGACCTTGGATTGGTTTAAATGTTACTTGGTAGGGAGATTATATGGTTTTCATCCCAACATAGATGCTATCAAAATATGGGTTTTTCGGATCTGGAAGTTTTGTGATCAGGTCAAGGCAACTGCTATGATAAATGGTTTCTTCCTCTTTTCCTTTCCTTGTGAAGAAGGTTGCTCTAAGGTCCTTCTTGATGGCCCTTGGTTTTTTGTTCAGAATGGTCTCTGTCTTCAAAGGTGGTCTCCTAGTTTCAACCATATGATGGGCACTCTTATGTTTCTTATTTGGGTCTATTTGCCAAGGCTGCCTTTGGAGTTTTGGCATGAAAAGGTTTTTATGGGTATTGCTAATTATTTTGGGAAGTTTTTTTTATATAGATAAGGTCACAAAATCGATGGAGAGATTAGTGTTTGCTAGGTTTTGTTTGTTAGTGGAGAATAACCTTATTCTCCCTAATTAGATTACCTTGTCTTCAAAAGTTGGCAAGTAGGTGCAACAGATTCAATATGAAAATTCTCCCATTATGTTCCATTCTTGCGGAAAAGTTGGTCATGCATCCTTTACTTTCCTAAGGAGAAAGAATCAACACTTTGTCTGGAAGAAAAAAGAGAAGATGACTGTCGATATGGAAGATCACACCACACTCGTTCAAATTCCTGATAAGATGTTTTTTGTTGAGGAAGATCACACCCCGCTCCTTCAAAATCCTTAGGTTGAAGATCCTAAGAATCCCTCAGTTGATACTCTTGGTTTGTTTAGTCCCATGAGTGGTTTGTTTCTTATCCTTGCAATAAAAAGATGAAAATATCTGTGGAAAAGAACCCTTGTATAATGATTCAACAAAAATCTTTAAAAAAAATTTTTAAACCACCTTGAGCTATGCGTGTTGTTTTTCTACTCCATTTCGATGGAGCAGCAGTGGTTCCATTTGTTTTTTTTTGTGTTGTCTTGTTGTTCTTTGTTGGTTTTGTTGTTTTGTTGAGTTGAACAATCTATCTTTCAACTTGTAAAAGGGTTCAGGGCCCTTTCAAAAACCCTGCCTATCCAATCAAAAACATCACTTGCTAAATAGAATACAAATTGAACTTGTGGACTACACAAATGTATGCAAAAAAAGACCAAAATTTTATCTAATTGATCTTCCACACCTCTTTAACATACCCATTGCACACCAAGGTGTGATTGCTATTTTTATTTAAAGATTGTAATTTCTTGGTATTAATAGCAATAAAGGAATAAGAAAGAAATGATATTTTAAAGAATAATCTTGTTGCAAATTGTGTTACTTTTAATTACATCTCAACATACATGCGGGTGAAAGCACAAAGCTGTGTCACACTTTATAAAGGAAACGGCCAACGCTGATCCAACTTTTAAACATGAATCACTAAAAAGTGGCATATATGTTTTGAATTTTGAAATGATGTAAAATAGTAAAATATGTATTTTTTAGTATATTTAATGTTTTTATTTTTTGAAAAAAATTGAAAAATTATTTTAAACTAGTTTTTAATAAATTAACACTATAATTTAGTTGCTGATAAAATACTGAAAAATGAAGTTGCATGGGACGTCAAACTTTTTATAGTAAATTTTATTATTTTTCTTTCAAATTTTTGGTGTATTTATAACTTAAAACTTTAGTGCATGGATATATTTTTTTTCTAATTTTGATAAGTATATAATTTTAAATAAATATGAAAATGTGCGTGAATCAAAAAACAGTTGTTTCCATCGGACGTCAACTTTCATATTAAATATTTATCTAAAATGGAAAAAAAACTATACCATCTTGAAATAGATTCTTTTATCTAGTGCATCATATTTTTTTCAATTTTTTTAAATAAGTTTTAGTATTTTTCCTTGGCATGGTAATCAACCTAATATTTTGTGTTGATAACCTACTTTTAGTAAAAATAAAAAAATAAAATATAAATAATAATTAAACTATTGAAATAAATATATTTTTGAAAACTACACTTATGTATCTACAAAAGGGTATTTTTATATTTCTTTAAAAATGCTATTTACATTAGCAAGATTTATTGAAACCTCAAGCTTTTCAAATAATTTTTTTTTTTGGTAAATTGGAATCAAAATGGTGCTCCATGTATTTTTATCCAACAATTTTAGTTGAAAAAGTTGTGGAAGTATCTAACTTAGCTAGAATGAATCTTACTACATCATATGTTTAACCAAAATTGATTTTTAGTTAGAAATACTTAAATTCAGTTGTGCTGATAAGTCGGCTAAAAGTGTGACACAACTTTGTGCTTTTACCCATACTTCATGCTTTTCCAAACCTTGGTTTGTCATAATTAAATCATTCAATTTAGAGGTATTTCTAAATATGGTGGGTTCCTTACCAAATTTAGATATCAAACAAAGAGGAATTTTTTTTTTACATGGCATAAATCTTTGAGATTAAACTTATGAGTTTTAGGTTTGAATATGGGCATACAATTCAAGTCCATATTCACAAAAGTGAACCAAAAAATATAAAATTAGATTTCTAGGTTGATGATAAATTCAAAAACAAATTCATGACAAATAAATTCCTAACATCTAAAAGATGGCATTTGCATCATTTTAGGAGATATGCACATTTATATTTAATTTATTTAAATGTTTACATTGAATTATATTATATGTCTATATCAATGACAAGTTCAAAAATTATATCATGACAAATGAGTTCCTAGCATCCAAAAGATGACACCTATATCAATTTAAGAGATAAATATCTTTACATCTAATTTATTTAAAATTTTATATTTAATTATATATTTTTTCAAGTTACACATTTACATAAATTATATAAAAAAACCTATTTATTTAATTTTATGAAATAATTTATTTAAAAAAATAAATAACTACTATACAATTATATCAAAATGCTCAATCACTATCATAAATTAAAAAAAATTGTTACATATCTTAAATTTTATTTTCCTTTACAATCATATATTATAATTTTTCCTTCTTGAAAAGATAACCATACGAGAAATTATTCTCCATAATTCCTTAACAGTCTATTTTTAGTTTCTGCCAAGAAACTATAGGCACAACCTGTTTCTAACTAGTTATTAATAATTATTTTTCTAACCAATGAGAACTAAAATAGTTTTTCTATTTAATTCTTTTTAGCTATTGTCAATGTATAGATGCCAATTTTATAACAATTTTTTTTTGAAAACTCATTTCTTTTCCATCTAATTGGTAGGGAAATTTCACCCAATAAGGGTCATTAATGCACTTCTTGCAGTTATAACCTAAAGCTTTCAGGTTTAACAATAGATTCCACAATAGTATGTGTTGATGTGTTTTTTATGCACTTCTCAACATAGGTAATGCATAGATGCATCACCTCTCTTGAAAGACAATCTTCCATAATCAAATTGTAGAACACTATCCCAAGGTCTCTAATGTTAGGTCTTAACAGTGCTTGGAATATCTTAGTTGTTTTATGTGATTTTGTTGGAATCACAAGGCGTACTTACAAATGAGTTACAAATCATGGGAAGTTGGGTCTTGAAATGGAGTTCCTAAGATGGGTAATTTATTATGCATTTGTTATAGGTTCAAACAACAGTCTTGAACTCCATTTTATCATTCGATTTAGCTCCACAATATGCAATGAACCTTGCCTAAGGTTACTCATTAAAAAAAAAAGTAAAAAGGGAGTAGGGAAGAGAGAAGGTTCCTAGATCTAAAACTACAAATGAATAGTGATCATGGAGGCTGCTACAATAGACAAACTCCCAAAATTTGGTTTTGCTTGGACAAGAGGATCCTATAGTTACACAAAACTAGTGCAATCTTCTAAGGACTGTAGATTTTTAGATTACACACACACATCGTGCCCATGCAATCGAACTAAGTTGCAACAATAAAGGAAGGAAGCTCAAACTAGCTTTGCAAAGTGATTCTTCATCAATGAATCACAAAAAGTATGAGCGAGAAATTCATCAAATATTGAAACAACAATCACCATCACCACTTCCATTCAAGCAACTATCAACTAAACTAAAAAGGGAAGTAGAACCATGCATACATAAAGAGAAAACTCAAAAGGAACACCCATAAATCATGTAATGTTTCTTTCTATTGTTGTAGAATGTCTTTACATTAGTTTTACAACCCCCTACAAATGAGGGGAAAGCCCCCTATTTATAGTTTTCCAAAGCCCAAATGAATGGATAGGATTGATTCAAAATGAGTGGCTCAGATTTGTTTACATTAGGGCTTCACCTACCCTCTATTATCCATCAATTTAAAATACATTATTTGTTATTTTCCTATTTTGTCATCAAGTGCTTAGGTGCCATAGTAGTTTTTTCATTTAGTTGATGACCCTTTTCACTATAGCTAAAACTACTTAAAATTTTCTCTCTTGCTAATGTATTTGCAACATTTCTTCAGCCAATCAAATCAATCTTCTTACAATTTTTTGTTACAGAGAAGTATACATGCTACTATTGATTCTGGTGAATAGCTCCTAATGGATCATGATCACTTAATGAAGAGAAAAATAACTCTCCTATTGGGCCTCCCCAATGGACCCATAGCAGGCTTCATAAATCCTACATACACAAAAAATTAAAAGGTCATAATATTCATATTTGGAGCTCATTTGGACCATCAACATAAATGTGGGCTCAAGGGTGTGGGTGCTAAGTCGAATGACAGAAAAAAGGTGGAAGGAAGGCAGACAGTGAATGGCAGACAACAAACTAGAAGGGAAGCTCTTGGACCCCACAAAACATAGCAAAACCAAGAGTTTTCAATTGTAGTGCATGGGAGAAGGGGAAGAAAGAGTGGCAAGACATATTTCCTCAAGATTTGACTCAAAAGGCCAAAATGGCCAAGGAGGGATAGAGTCCTAGAAACGACCACAGAGGGGATGAGTCCTAGGAGGCGGGTCATCGAGGGTCGGTAGAAGGTCAAAATGGCCAAGGGGGGACAAAGTTTCAAAAATGGCCATGGAGGGGACGGGTCCTAGAAGGTGGGCTATCGGGGGTTGGTGGAAGGTCAAAATGGCCAGGGAGGGATGGAGTCCCAGAAACGGCCACGTAGGGACCAAGTCCCAGAATGAAATTTTTACAACTTCCTAAAACTTAAATAAACCTTGGTAGTTCACTTAGGCACCACAAAAATATCCCAAATCCATAGGAAACTTGTCCCCAAAATCAAAAATAAGGAAAAAAGGAATCAAGTGAGTAAGGAAATCCGATAGGGCGAACCCGGAGGACCCAAAGGACATAGAAAATTTTTGGGGTGAAACATGGTCAACTTGAAATGATACTATGAGGCTCGCTGACAATTATAGATGCCAAAATTGGGGGCACACAAAATGACCTAGCAAGGCAACAAGAAGAGAGGGTCCCTATTCCAAATGGGGCGTGTGTGGAAAACATGCACAACAAATGGTGACTCGCTAGGGAAATGCTCTAGAGCATTTTGATGACAAACTAGAATCACGAACCTAGAATCTTTGGTTCTGACCTTCACACTAGGGAAACAAACTAGACACTCAAACCAAAGGATCAACACCACTAGCCAATCCAACCTTCAATATGCTAAAAATCCAAGTGTGCAGTTGTGTTAATTCCCATCCTTTAGTTGCTACAGGAACCCAAGCTCCATAAAGTTAAGCTACATAGTTTATTCTAACTCCAAAAGAATCTGGGACATTGCCTCATTACCAGTCAAGAATCCATAGCCATGATGAGGTTGTTGCTTTGATTCTCCTAAACATTGCTCTACTATTGGTAAGGCATCCATAGCCCTGGTAGAGTTGCTCGGATACCCCTAGAAAGGTGAATTTATTTTCTTTTGATTTTTAATATTTTGCTTTATTTATTTTGTTTCTTTTCTTTTGATTTTCAACTTATAGCTCCTTTTATTTCAACCCACAAGCATTGAAGCTCATGCTCAGGGCTAAGAATCACAGTGGCACTAAAGCAGAATTTTAGATTTTTCACTTAACTAGACTTTACAAAGGACCAACAACAACTACCAGATTCTTAAGATGTAAGAGATATATGATTCTAGAATACATCATAATCAGACCAACCAATCACTTATCCTCTTTGAATCAAACACCCAAATCATTTGACACTAACAGAAGATCCTCACCATCCACTCTGAAAACTTGATTAGAGTTTAACAAAGAAATACATAGAAAAACCCCATGTGATAAGTATGGTTGCTATGTGCATAGATGTGCCTAGCTAAAAATAGAGGGACCCTGAGAAAAGTAGCAACAAAGTGAAATCAAACAAAAAGAAAACAACCTACACCAAACCAACTAACCTAAGGAAAGCACAAAAGTAGAGTATTTATAGGAAACCTATACTACTCAAAATGGGCTATGTACAAAGATATTTACAAAGCACTATGTTCAAGCAGGGTGAGGTAACATTAAAGTTCATTAGATTTTGTAGTGCATGCACAAGAAAATGGCCGATTATTGTAGTTATTAACCATGCAAATTTATCCTTATATTCAGAAAAAGAATGCTCAACATTGCAACATTCAAACTTAATCACATAATCCCAAAAAATTAGTAGTTGAGGAGGTTCGTCAAACCCATGGTTGGTCAATAAGCATGTTTTCCTTCCCTCGTTACCATAATCAAAATGAAATACGTAGTTATAAGTATTCAAAGGATTAAGGAAGGATAGAACCTTGATGTCGTCATGCAAAGGTGGTAGCATCTGACAGTCGAGATCGAGCATCGTATCATTGATTGTTGCATCGACAACCTCGAGTAGGCACAATTGAGGGTGCATCACTTCAAACATTAAGCTTGCATAAGGCTAGGAGAATGAGGTAGCAAGCACCTCTTTCGATCTTCGTGTGGGATTGGTAACCCCTATTAGATTTTCTTCAAGGAAGTACACCTCATCTCGTCGATCTTCTGCAAACCTGATGTCCACTTGATTGCTATCCTAAAATGGCATTATGTTGTCCCAGTTCCTTTCTAAGGTGTCATCCTTATTTTTGTGATGTTCAATTTAATGGGACAATGACATGCACTATTTTTTCCTATTGCAACCATCTGAATATGGAGGATCAACCACAATCATGGAAGGACTCCAAGTTGCATCTTGTAGCAGGTCAGGTGCTTCATCTCTATTGGCAGCTATCTTAGCACCTTTTCCTTTGTCTTCTTCTTTTTGTTGTTCATGCATCTTATCATAGTGTTCACTCATTTCCCCTTGTTCACTATTGCTATAGATAAAGAAGGAACCCCTCTCCCAATCTGAAGAGTCTAGTGCATCACTGTTTGGAGGCTCAAGGAGTATGTCTTCATCGTTGCTAACATCTGGGATGCACTCCTCTGTTGTACTAATATACCCTTACAGAACAACTCCTAATGGAAATAAATCATCAATTGATGACACCTCATCAAGGGGACCAAAGTCTACTGCACAATTTCCTTCCAAGGACTTGGCATAAAGTCTATCATTCATGGTGTGCAAATGCTCTTCAAGAGGCAATTTTTGATGACTAGTGGACAACATTCCTATTTGATCTAATTCATCACTTTGAAGTCCAAGACTATATTATTGTCCTTCTTCTATTGCTGTCCCAACATCCTCTTGAGGCCTACCTTTAGCTGAGTCATCACTTGGTTTAGGCTCTTGGTCTTCTACTTCAATTTGGGTAGCAAGTAGAGGATGTTGGGTACTTGGCTACTCCACTTGTCCTCTAACTTGTTTGATAGCATCTTTGCACAGTCCGCATGTGAACTTTGAGTGCAATGAATCATGAATTCTACACCAATTGGGTAACAAAAATACCTTCAAATCCACTTGAAATCTTTGTTCAGACCAATCCTTTACTAATCTGGAGATGAGCTGGTCATATCTTTCTGCTACTGGGTCCTCATCACCACTTGAAAAAGAAGCTTGATGGTAGATAGTCATGGCGAGTGGTTGTTCCCACTCCTCCAAGCTTTCATTTTTAGATTCTTGATCACTGTCATTGTAGATGGAGAGGTCCTCTAATTTGATCTTGATTATTTCTTTGTCATCATTATCTATTGTCCTAAGGCTATCAACCTTTTCTTCTTCCTGATTTTTAGCATCTTCATTGGTTGTCTTAGCATACATTGTTGCATGCTTTGTTTATTCATCTTCAACTTCCAATGACTCCTCTTCTTGAGTAAAGGATTTCTCTTTGTTGATAGAGGAAAGACCTTCCAACTCCCTTCCGATAGAATTTTCATCACAACTTTCTGCTGTCCTATAGAAATTAGCTCCTTCCTTTTCATTTTCAGCTTCAAAGTTTGTTGTCCCAGCACTAGTTTGTGTCAAATCCCTTGTTTCCTCTTTGATGTGCTCTCCTCCAAATGTTGATAGCTCTTTGGCCTCATGGGGTGACTCATCCTTCTTGACAGTTGGCTACTCCATCTTGTTCAAACAACCCTTGGCTTGAGTGATGATGTTTGTGCATGATGAGAAAGTGAATTCGGAGTGGGGTACATTGTGAAATCTGCACCAACTAGACATCAATATTTCCTCCAATCTTGGTCTGCCTTTGCTGCCCAAACATTCCTAGACCAACTCCTTGAAAACCTTGGCTACCATGGTTTACAATTCTTCCAGTGGGTCTTTAGGGGCCAAGGGATGATATATTTCCCAAAAGAGAATTTCTCCTTGCAAGACTCTTTCAACTCTCTCCAAGAATGTTAGACACCCCAATTTGTTATTTTTGCGAGTACAATTAATCTTGCACTTGTCCATCAACACGAATTGCTACAATGGTTTCCTTAGTCTTCTATTTAAATCTGCATGTAGTTGAGTGATGTCAATTTGTACATGCTAGTCAATTTCGACTTAGCTTCTTTTATTTTCATAATTTTCTAAATTTTAAGTTTCAGCATTAAAAGATATCTCCTTATCTTAGATTTCTTCTTGAAAGTGCTCTTTCCAACTTCTAGTTTTTAGCTTTGTAGTGCAATTCCTGTCATGCAAACCCCAAAGGACAAACATTGTAATTTTTTTTAAATAATACAAATTAAACATGCAATTAAACATTAAAACATATTTACATTGCACATTAACATCATAATGTCAAGTCCTCTAGGGCACATGAGGTCACATCGCATAACAAACTCATAACAAAAAGATAAAAGATAATGTTAAATAACTTATCCAAAATTACATACATCACCATTAAAAAATCCATTTATAGAAGTACATCCATGAAACCATAAGTAAAAGAATAATACATCATGTGATACAACTATATCAAATCTCATAAAATGAATGGTTACAAATGTTCATATACAATACATTGTTGTTTACATTACATGTTCTCAATAAATTAATTACAATAAAATCTCCCTTACAAGTGGGATAAACACATAGTACAAAATAATGTCAGAATTACAAAATGAATAACTGGTACAAGCTCCAACTGAAGAATGCTGAGAATAATGAATGTTGATCAATGGGGAACCCAACGTGTGTGGAGCACGTTCCACCAAACCATGTGGGTTATAAATAACCCACCCCCCACTCTCAGAGGTGAAAAGGAAGTAACCACAACCATGAAAGCCATAAGACAACTCCAATAAAGGACAACATAGTAGAATATGCCAATAACAACATCAAGAATACATAGACCATAAACGATAACAACAAAGACTCAGTCACAATAAATTAAACCATAAAACACATTATAAATAAACCAAGGCAATAACCATTAACCACATGCCAATTAAACCAATGAGACAATCATAATACACTTCCAAAAAAATCTAAAACAACAAATAGAACACAATTCTAGATGCAACCAAGAAACAAGGCATAAGGGCATCTAGTGGAGAGTGTCATCGCATAGCCTACGTGGGTTATCCTGGCCCTTCCTACAACATGAGGCACCAACCCCCATCTATGGTTATCCTGGCCCTTCCTCCTACATGAGGCGTCGGCCCCATAGGGTAGCTCATGCGGAGCCGTTAAGCTCTAATGAGAATGAGGTTACGACTTTGCCAACGATGACCTTCTCAGTCTACCATTAGTCTGCGATAGCCCTAATGCATAGACAAAGTATCCAATTATTATCTTATGTGCTTTTACTACCCATCCTCCTAAGTTCTATTATTAGGTTTTCACTTGTTAATTTACTCTTATGTGGGTTACCCTGAGCTCTTCCTCCTTTTGAGGCGCCGGCCCCCACAAAGCGCCACTCTCCTAGAAGACCTCGAAACATAAACCAAAACAAGGAAAGGGTTGTACCATGGGAATAAAGCATATATCTCAACTAAAGAAATTTGAGGCATTACCCATCTCGTTAAATACATAAACAAAGTCTCAACATAGCTCATACAACCCTTCCAGATATTAATACTAATAAATTACAACTTCAAGAGCACATAAAATGAGGATAACATTCAATGATTAAAACACGCCTCTAGAAAACTAAGGCTCACAATTACAACAAGGTTTCCACATCAAAGAAAAGTCAACAATAATAAAATGGCACAATAAACAATTTCATAGGGTTTCAAAATTCAAATCAACATAATCAGCAATACATTTTATTCTATTACTAAAACTCATTCTTCCATTATATAATTTTGCAATAAATTTCAATAAACATTCTAATTACCAATATAATTTTTACTTTTACATAATAACCCTAGTTATAGCTTTCATACTAAAAATGAACTCAATATATATATATTTTAATTTATTTAAAATAAAATAAAAACTATATATATATATTCCAAAGTGATACATAAAATATATATATTTAGTTATGTGTATTAATATATATATATATATAACATAATCATTAAATGAAAACAACATTGGCAAATTCATAAAGGCCATTCGACCTCTTCAAGTACTGTGCACAACAGAAATGATGTGTGTTGCACACAACAGTCAATAAAGTTGCATAGAGGAAGTACAGGGGGGTACAACTAGCGTTGTCCCTCCCCAATTGTTATTAAATCAATATATATATATATATATTTACAACCAGCCTCTAAATAATTTCAAAACATATTTAATATGTTTTCAAGCATGAATATATGTGTGTGTGTGTGTGTACAATTTTGTATATATATAGATACATATATATATATATATATATATATATATATATATATATATATATATATATATATATATATATATATATATATATATATATATATATATATATATATATATATATATATATATATATATATATATATATATATATATATATATATATATATAAAATACTACAAAAACATGATTCAAAGAACAATAATAATATATTTAAATGGGTGTATATATTATATATATACATCTAAAAGACATATATGTATATATATATATGGGTATATATTCTTAAACCCATTTATTTCAAAGGAAAAATAATTTTTATAACAAATTTATAAAAAACATTCTCATAGATTGTTATCTAAATCTTAGAAAGATTTTTCCTTTACAAAGCACAGATTTATTCAGATCACATTTTTATTTCTTTTACAGATTCAAAGAAATTGAAAGAAGAGAATGGAACCTGGAGTCCAGCGCTAATGAAAACTTGATGAAGCTTTGCTTGATTCCAACAGCCTTCTCGAAGTGCTTTCGTTCCTTCCTTAAAAAATTCTTCAGATTTCCTTGCTCCAATTTTCTAATCTAATATTCTATTCAAAAGAACCCCCACTATTATGAAAGAAAATGAAACAATTCCCCAAAAAACTTCAAAAGATCCAATATTTCAGAACTATTATTTTTGTGCAACTTCTATCAAAATTTTCCTGTCAATGAAAAACTCACAATTTTGCAATTAAATAAAAAATATATATCTCTTCTTTTTCGAAAACTCTAAAAATCCAAATTAAAAGAAATTTTCTAATTTTAATCCCAGCTCTTTAGCCAAACTCAACACTCATTGGTCCTTTTTATGTTCTTTTTTCTTTTATTGTTTTTCTCCCATTTAATAATACTTTGTATTTTAATTTTGATTTTGTAAGCTTTACTTGCAATTCACACGATTTAATTTATTTCATAATTATCCTCGACATGCTGATTTAATTAAATTAACAAAATACTAATTTAAATATTTAATTTACACTTTTAAATAAATCATGACTCTAATATAAGACTTTTATATTTTAATACAAATTATAGCGACACTATTATAAACATTTATTAACATATTTTAATTAAATAAATCACAACATACAAAACACCAACGTAAAATAAATACCAACAGTACACTCACACAAACCATTATAATAAATTGCAAAAATGACAAAAACAAGGATGCACAATACCACTCAAACATCAGGGTTTGACAAACATGGGACGGCGTGACTTCCTTGTCATCTCTATTTCAACATCATGCCATTGGGTAAATTTGATGCTTGCCCTATCCTACCGAAGTAGGTGGAATTGAGACTCTGTACCTGTAATTCCTGCATACAAACAAGATCGTGTACATGTATATCTATATAAAATCAAAACATCACATTGTGAGAAATAATTGTAGCGTAGCAAGGAACTCACGAACGAGTGGTACTACACTATCCTCTAACCAAAACTATACTAAAAATTATAATATCAATGATGAAATAACATTTCTAACTAACTGATCACATCATAAAATAAATTACTAAATCACTGCATCACAATGTATTACTGAAATCAAATTAACATCACCAAACCATAATGTCATATGAAATATCCATGTCCTAAAATGAAATAGCATAATCACCAACAATCTAACTATCCAATCCACCAAACCAACAATAAATAGTACTATCACAGTCCCAACGTATCAAACAAAAGCATAGAAAAATAACAAGTCCAAATAGTAACAGGAGGGGTATTACATCCTTCCCACCATAAATTCGGCTTACTCCTGGAAGCCAATAAACAAAAGAAAATAATATTCACTAATACGGGAGGCATCCTTCCATGACGTCAAGATCTCAACATTAGGACACCATCAGACCCCCTTGAGCTCACTCGTGAGCTCCTAAGTTAGTTCCTCGTCCTCTACTGAAAGCCTCTACACTCGTACCCTGGTGCCTAGCTTGGTGGTCGTCTACCATGAAAAATGCTTGATGATACTTGCCCACATCACCCACCATCGACTCAAAAGTGACTGGTATCTAATTAAATCCAAAGGTGCTCTTTTGTGGACACAATTTAGTGATATATCCTTGTTGCCCATGTAATAACCCTCCTGGTTGCTAGTTGAACTTAGTAGTGTTATGTTTTATTTTGCTACTCAGATACTATTATGATACTGTTATTGTTTGATGTGGTTAGTTAGATGCTTGATGATGTTATTTCATTATGGACATGATAACTTTATATGACATTATGGTTGGTTATATCAGTTGATTTTCTGAATTATGATATGATGCAGTGATTTAATTTAATATGTTATGAGATGATTGTTAGTTAGAAATGTAATTCACTGATTATGTTATAATTGTTAGAATAGGTGTGATGAAGGACAATATAGCATCACTCGTTCGTGAGTGCCCTCTTATGTTGCGATTCCTTCTCACAGTGCAGTATTTTGATTTAATGCTTTGATGTTATGTATATATGCACATGTACACAACTTCATTTGTATGCAGGATTGCAGGTACAAGTCTCGATTCCACCAACTTCAGCAGGACAAGGCGAGCACCAATAACCCAATGGTTAAATGTTGAAATAGAGGTGACGATGAAGTCCTCCCGTCCCATGATGTCAGGTCGTCTCATTGATTGGTATTGTTCATTTTTGTAAATTGTCATCATTGTGGTTTGTGTTTTGTAATTGTCGTCTCTTGATTAATGTTGGTACTTTATTTGTTGTGGTGTAATCGATTTTGATGATGGAAGTAATTAGTTGTTTTAATGTTAGATTTAAATTATATTAGAATATTTAAATGATTTAATTATTTTGGAAAAATCATATATTTCAATTAAATAATAATTCAATATTAAATGTGACTTAATTATTTTTAATCAATTATCTAGTGGTGGATAATTATGAGAATAATTTATTTAAATTAAATAAGTAATATGATGTGCAAGTAAAGTTGCAAAAATAGAAATAAAAGCAATAAAACAAATAAAAGAATAAAAAGATTGTGTGAGCCAATAGGAATGGAGATCTGGGAAAAAAGCTAGCTTTTAAAGAATTGATTTTCTTTTAATTTTGATTTTTGAGAGTTTTTGAAGAGATGGGCAATATATTTTTATTTAATCATGATTTTTTTTGGTAAGCTTTTACACACACAGAAGATCAGAGAGAGAAGGAGTTGCTCAAGACATTTTCTATGTACTTTTGATTCTGAAGTGATTAGTTTTGAATTCTTTGCTGTTATTGGAGGAGAGTTCTAAGAAGGAAATTTGTCTTCAATCTGTTACTGGTGTTGTCTTGGGGAGTTCTTTCTAGATTAAGAAGTGGAATCGAGTTCGAGGGCATCAGAGTCAAGCAGGCATCTTCAGATTTTCGAATAAGCTTTGGACACCAGGTTCCACTCGAAGTCTCCTTCTCGTACCTTCTCTTTTATCTATCTGCTTCAGAAAAGAAAAATAAACTTTATTAAAAATGATTTTTGTGAATATAGGAAAAACTACTGTTTGAACTGAAAACTAGGGCAAGTTATTAGACTGGAAATAAAGAAAAACATAGTTATTATACTGTACCAATTTTTGTCAAAACAAAAACCCCGATCTTCTGAAACATACAATTTATTAATGATAGGTTTTAGAAAAGATGAATTCCTTGTTGAAGAAAATAAAATTGAAAATTTTGTCAATATTTTGATTTATGATGAATCTATTTTTTTTGTATTTTACTCTCGGTTGTAGCCTTTATGCAACTAATATATATATATATATATATATATATATATATATATATATATATATATATATTTTATATATATATTATATATATGTTCATTGTAATAATCAACAATATAATGGTACATGCGTCGGTCATGCGTTGGCCGTATGACTGTCTTACAAATTTTAATGTTCCTGAAATCCCAATATTCTGTATTTTGTTTTGGTTATAAACTTGGCCAGAAAATCAATATATATATATATTATATATTTTATTATGGTTTATATTAAGTTTTTATACACCGAAATTATGTTTTAAAAAAAATATTATAAGTACCCATAAATGCAGCAATGGCTTAGTTTTGATTTTTTTTATTTTTTTTTTAGTTTTGTTTTTTTTATTTTATTTAAAATATATATATATATATGAATGAATATATATATATGTATATATATTTATATTTATTGCAATATGTATTTTAATTTTTAAATTTGTTTTTTTTGGAATATAATTTTAATGTGTTTTATTTAAAAATAAAATAAAATAAAATTATAATTATTTAATTTTAGTGTAATTTATTATATTTTAAGAAAGTAGTTTGAATTGTATTAAACGTTCAATTTTGTTTTTTCTTTTATATATAAGTAATTTTTATATATATTTTTTTAAAATGGACACTGTTTAAATTATTGTTTTTAATTAAACAACAATGTTAGACAAGTGTAGCCTTTAGTTGTGATTGTGGGCTTTATGGAGACAGTTGTATTGAGTCATTTATTTGAGAATGGAATCAACCTTACTGGTGCAACTTTGCAAAGTGTGATGTGAGTCTTCCTGTTATGTTATATCTTTCTTTATCGCTTTGTGTTGTCTATGTGGGAACCCTATTGTATTGTAACCCTAGTCCAGAGGCATGTTTAGTTTTGAAGTTGTCTTCGTATTATTTACATCTTTGGTTTTGAAGCTTAATGATTTATGCTTGGAAGGGTTGAACGTGTTCTTATGATAGTTTGTTATGGGTTGTTGCGAGAGGAATATTACCTTGCGTGTGTGGATTCGAGTATTATGTTTTTATGATTTAGTTCAACCCTTGCCTACTTGAGATATGTTAGGGGTCATAAGGGGGAGAGTGGCTCTTCGTGGGCGCCGGCGCCTCAGGATGAGGAAGGGCTCAGGAGAACCCACGAAAGAGTAGTAAACAAGTGATAACCTAAACAATAGAATTAGGGGGTTGGGTAGTTTAAAAACACAAGATAATAAAACATTGGATTCCTCGGCTATACATTAGGGCTACCCTAGACTAGTGATAGACTGAGAAGGTCGTGGTCGGCATAGTCATAGTCTCGTCTTTATGAGAGACTATTGGCTCCGCATCAGCTACCCTATGGTGCCGGCGCCTCAGTTAGGAGGAAGGGCCAGGAGATCCATAGATGGGTGCCAGTGCCTCAGTTGGAGAAAGGGCTAGGAGAATCCCATGAGAGCTATGCGATGACACTCTCCACTTGACACCCTTGTGCTTTGTTGTTGTTGCCTCTGGATGTTATCTCTTTATGACGTTTCCTTGGATTCTTGTGAATTTGTTTCATGATTGTTAATTAATAGTACTTCATGTTATTGTGATGTGTTTCTTGGTTTTAACTTGTTATGTGATTTGAGAACGTCGATGATTATGCATTGCATGCTTGAGTTGTACTTGTTTTGTATTATGTTGTTATTGAGTCAGGCTGACTTTCATGGTTGGGTTCACTTCCTCGTCACCTCTGAGCACGGGGGGTGAGTTACTTGTAATTCACATGGTTGGTTGGAACGTGCTCCGCACCCGTTGGGTTCCCCATCAACATCTTGTCCTCTTAGCTTTCCATAGTGGAGTTGTACCAGTGATCAGTTGTGCTTCATATTTCATTATACTTGTATCAATCCCCATGTTGGGAAATTCAATGTAATTCATTTATCAAAGAAAATTGTAATGTAATATTATAACAATGATGTAGTAGTTAGGCTCATTTTAAACTCTTTTAAGAGATTTATCATGGATGTATTATGTGATGTTTATTGTTATCGCGTCATGGTTATTGGATGTATCATTGTTTATGGTTATTTTAAAGTTAATGGTTATATTGTAATCTTATTTTTGTTTAGTTGTTGCGATGTAACCTCGCGTGCCCTAGAGAACCAAGTGTATTAATGCTATGTAATATGTTATGTGGTTATGGTTTAATGTTATTGCATGTTTACTTTTGTTATTTTAAAAAAAAAAATTATTTGCATTGTGTGTGTTCTCTGGGGTTTGCACAATGGGCGTTACAGCCCACATGAGTAGCAACCAGTACCTTGGCCAAATCCTTTGCCCTCAGATGGAGCATTGGACTGTTGAAAGCTTCCTTGACTTGATGCTAACTGAAAACTAGGTGCAAGCTGCTCCAAATGCTTTGAGCCCAGTTCCAATTCTGATCCCTACGAAACTAAGAATTGCCACCCTATTGAGAATGAGATTTCTCATGCTTCGGATGTGACTGCTATTGTTGACCCACTTTAGAGGGTGTATACTTGTTCCTAGAAGATCATGCAGCCTATGAATGACCTCCATGAGTGCTAAAACTAGGTGCAGGGGCATTGCCAATCTATACTCCAATATGACCATCCAAGGCCATGGCCAAATTTTCCTCTACCAACTGAGCCTTTTCAACCACCATTTCCATCATTTTTGGTTCAAAGACTCACATGCCTCCATTGATGTGGGAATTTAAGCCCCAAAAAAAATTCTACACCAACATCCCTTCATCATGGTTGATCCCTGCATACTACTTCAATTCATAGAAGCACTACTCATACTATTCCATGGACATCAAAATCTGTTTAAGGTCATGGAACTCATCAACCCTACATTTCCTCCAATGATCTAAAAGGAAGCGAGCCCTAAACTTGTCCAAAAATAATTTCCATGTGACCATGCTAATATCCAAATGTAACTTTTGTTCTTCCAGCCACCACCAAGTAGATGTGAAACCTCGCAAATGCATAACTACGCAGCGAGCTTTGGTATTGCTACCATAGGGGTGCATCGTGAAACATTGATCCAAATCAATTAACCATGTTTCCACTTTCAGACCTCCTCCAGAACCATCGAATGTAGGTGGATGTTCTCTCATGAAATCTCTCATATGGCTGGCTGTCACTGCATCTTGTTCCCTAGTTATTTCCCTTTGCCTCAGCAACCTTTCTCTCTCTCTCTCAACCTGTTGCTCCTCCTCAGGCCTGGGTCCCAATCGATCAAGAATCTCTCCCAGAATGTGTTGCAATTGACCGTCTAAACCTAGTTGTTCTGGGTTCTGACCACCTGATGGATTATTGTGAAGAATCTACTATTCCTCATGCTCAGAACCATGGGAACTAGGAGCTGAAGGACTTTTTCGGTTTGCTCTATGACTAGCACCAAAGCCTCTTCCTCGACCACATCCCCTACCTCGAGGCATATTTTTTTCTTTTTAAATATACAAAGTAAACATGCAATTAAACATTAAAACATATTTACATTGCACATTAACATCATAATGTCAAGTCCTCTAGGGCACGTGAGGTCACATTGCATAACAAACTCATAACAAAAAGATAAAAGAGAACACTAAATAACTTATCTAAAACTACATACATCAACATTACAAAATCCATTTATATAAGTACATCCATGTAACCATAAGTAAAATAATAATACATCACGTGATACAACTATATCAAATATCATAAAATGAATGGTTACAAATGTTCATATACAATACATTGTCGTTTACATTACATGTTCTCAATAAATGAATTACAATAAAATCTCCCTTACAAGTGGGATAAAAATATAGTACAAAATAATGTCAGAATTACAAAATGAATAACTGGTACAAGCTCCAATTGAAGAATGCTAAGAAGAAAAAACATTGATGGGGAACCTAACGGGTGCAGAACACATTCCACCCAACCATGTGGGTTATAAATAACCCACCCCCTGTGCTCAGAGGTGACAAGGAAGTAACAATGGCTATGAAATCCATAAGACACCTCCAATAAAGGACAATATAGTAGAATATGCCAATAACAACATCAATAATACATAGACCATAAACGACAACAAAAAAGACTCAGTCACAATAACTTAAACCATAAAACACATCATAAATAAACCAAGGCAATAACCATTAGCCACATTCCAAGTAAACCAAAGAGACAATTATAGTACACTTCCAAAAGAATTTGAAACAATAAATATAACCCAATTCCAGAGGCAACCAAGAAACAAGGCATAAGGGCATCTAGTGGAGAGTGTCACCATATAGCCTACATGGGTTATCCTGGCCCTTCCTCCAACATGAGGCGCTGGCCCCCATCTATGGTTATCCTAACCCTCCTACATGAGGCACTGGCCCCATAGGGTAACTCATGTAGAGTCACTAACCACTGATGAGAATGAGGTTATGACTTTTCTGACCATGGCCTTCTCAGTCTACCATTAGTCTTAGATAGCCCTAAGGCATAGACGAGGTATCCAATTATTATCTTGTGTTTTTACTACCCATCCCCCTAAGTTCTATTATTAGGTTTTCACTTGTTAATCTACTCTTACGTGGGTTATCCTGAGCTCTTCCTCCTTTTGAGGCATCAGCCCCCACAAAGAGCCACACTCTCAGAAGACCCCAAAACATAAACCAAAACAAGGAAAGGGTTGTAGCATGGGAATAAAGCATATATCTCAACCAAAGACATGCGAGGCATTACCCATCTCACTAAATACATAAACAAAGTCTCAACATAACTCGTACAACCCTTCCAAATAATAATACTAATAAATTGCAACTTTAAGAGCACATAAAACGAGGATAACATTCAATGATTAAAACATGCCTCTAGAAAACTAAGGTTCACAATTATAATAGGGTTTCCACATCAAAGAAAATCCAACAATAATAAAATGTAAAAATAAACAATTTCATAGGGTTTCAAAATTCAAATCAACATAATCATCAATACATTTTATTCTATTACTACAACTCATTCTTCCTTTATATAATTTTGCAATAAATTTCAATAAAAATTCCAATTACCAATATAATTTTTCCTTTTACATAATAATCCCAATTATAGATTTCATACTAAAAATGAACTCAATATATATATATTTTTTAATTTTAATTTATTTTTAAAAAAAGAACTGTATATATATATATATATATATATTCTAAAGTGATACATAAAATTTATATATAACATAATCATTAAATGAAAACAACATTGGAAAATTCATAAAGGTTGTTCGGCCTCTGCAAGTACTATAGACATGATGTATGTTGCACAGAGCAGTCATCATGATTTTTGTGCGTAGTCAGTAAAGCTGCGCCAAGGGGGTACAACAGGGGTACGAATAGTGTCATCCCTCCCCAACTGTTATTAAATCAAAAAAATATAGTTTTTAATTTTTACAACTAGCCTCTCAATAATTTTGAAAATTATTTAATATCTTTCAAAAAATGAATATATATATGTGTGGGTGTGTGTGTATGTGTGTGTGTATACAGTTGTGTGTATATATATAGATATATATACATATAAATACTACATAACATGATTCAAAAGAATAGTAATAATATATTTAAATGGGTGTATATTATATATATATATACATCTAAAAGACATATATGTATATATATATATATGGTTATATATTCTTAAACCTATTTATTTCAAAGGAAAAATAATTTTTATAAAAAATTTATACAAAAAATTCTCACAAATTGTTATCTCAATCTAAGACAAATTTTTCCTTTACGAAGCACAGATTTATTTAGATCACATTTTTATTTATTTTACAGATTCAAAGAAATCAAAAGAATAGAATGAAACCTATAGTCCTGCACTGATGAAAACTTGATGAAGCTTCGCTTGATTCCAATAGCCTTCTCAAAGTGCTTTTGTTCCTTCCATCAAAACTTCTCTAGATTTCCTTGCTCCAATTTTCTAATCTAATATTCTATTTAGAAGAACCCCCAAGTACTACGAAAGAAAATGAAACAATTCCCCAGAAAACTTCAAAAGATCCAATATTTCAGAACTATTATTTTTGTGCAACGTCTATCAAAATTTTCCTGTCGATGAAAAACTTACAATTTTGCAATTAAATAAAAAATATATATCTCTTCTTTTTTGAAAACTCTAAAAATTCAAATTAAAAGAAATTTTCTAATTTTAATCCCAACTTTTCAGCCAAACTCAACACTCATTGGTCCTTTTTATATTTTTCTTTTTCTTTTATTGATTTTTTTTCCATTTAATAATGCTTTTTGTTTTAATTTTGATTTTGCAAGCTTTACTTGCAATTCACACCATTTAATTTATTTAATAATTATCCTCAACATGTTGATTTAATTAAATTAACAAAATACTAATTTAAATATTTAATTTACACTTTTAAATAAATCATGACTCTAATATAAGACTTTTATATTTTAATACAAATTATACCAACACTATTATAAAAATTTATTAACATCTTTTAATTAAATAAATCACAACATACAAAAAACTAGCGTAAAATAAATACCAACAATACACTCACACAAACCATTATAATAAATTACAAAAATGCAAAAAATAAGGATGCACAATACCACTCAAACATGGGACCAGGTGACTTCCTTGTCATCTCTATTTCAACATCATGTCATTGGGTAAATTTGATGCCACCCTGTCCTACCAAAGCAGGTGGAATCGAGACTCTATACCTATAATTTTGCATACAAACAAGATCATGTACATGTATATCCATATAAAATCAAAACATCACATTGTGAGAAGGAATTGCAGTGTAGCAGGGCACTCGCGAACGAGTGGTGCTACACTATCCTTTCACCAAAACTATACTAAAAATTATAATATCAATGATGAAATAACATTTCTAACTAATTGATCACATCATAAAATAAATTACTAAATCACTGCATCACAATGTATTACTGAAATCAAACTAACATCACCAAACCATAATGTCATATGAAATATCCATGTCCTCAAATGAAATAGCATAATCACCAACAATCTAACTATCCAATCCCCCAAACCAGCAATAAATAGTACTATCACAGTCTCAAGGTATCAAACAAAATCATAAAAAAAAAGCAAGTCCAAACAGTAACAAGAGGGGTATTACATGTAGCCTCGACATGTCATGCCCTCCTTCTAGCGCTAGTTTTGTTGATGTTTTCTTTATGCACTTCTCAACATAGGTAATGCATAGATGCATCACCTCTCTTGAAAGACAATCTTCCACAATCAAATTGCAGAACACTATCCCAAGGTCTCTAATGTCAAGTCTTGACAGTGCTTGGAATATCTCAGTTGTTTTATGTGATTTTGTTGGAATCACAAGGCAGACTTACGGATGAGTTACAAAGCATGGGAAGTTGGGTTTTGAAATGGAGTTCCTAAGATGGGGAAGTTGTGCATTTGTTGTAGGTTCAAACAATAGTCTTGAACTCCATTTTTTCATTGGATTTAACTCTACAATGTGCAATGAACCTTGCCTAAGCTTACTTATTAAAAAAAAAGTAAAAAAGGGTAGGGAAGAGAGAAGGTTCTTGGATCTGAAACTACAAATGAATAGTGATTATGGAGGTTGCTACAGTAGAAAAACTCCCAAAACTAGGTTTTGCTTGGCCAAGAAGATCCTATAGTTACACAAAACTAGTACAATCTTCTAAGGACTACAAATTTTTAGATTACACACACACATCATGCACATGCAATCAAACTAAGTCACAACAATAAAGGAAGGAAGCTCAAACAAGATTTGCAAAGTGATTCATCGTCAATGAATGGAAAAATGCATGAGTTGGAAATTCATCAAATACTGAAATAACAATCACCATCACCACTTCCATTCAACCAACTAACAACTAAACTAAAAAGGGAAGTAGAACCATGCATACATAAAGAGAAAAATTAAAAGGAACACCAATAAATCATGCAATGTTTCTTTCTATTACTACAGAATGTCTTTACATTAGGTCTCCAACCCCTTACAAATGAGGGGCCAGCCCCTATTTATTGTTTTCCAAAGCCCAAATGAATGGCTAGGATTAATTCAAAATGAGTGGCTTAGAGTTTTTACAGTAGGGCTTCAGCTACCCCCTATTATCCAGCAATTTAAAATACATCATTTGTGATTTTCTTGTTTTGTCACCAAGTGCTTAAGTATTGTAGCCGTTTTGTCATTTAGTTGATTACACTTTTCACTATAGCTAAAACTACTTGAAAGTTTCTCTCTTGTTGATGTATTTGCAACATATCTTCAGCCAATCAAATGAATCTTACATATTTGTGTTATAGAGAAGTAGACATGCTACTATTGATTCTAGTGAATAGCTCCTGATGGATCATGATCACTTAATGAAAAGAAAAACAACTCTCCTATTGGGCCTCCCAGATGGACCCATAGCAGGCTCCATAGATCTTGCATACACAAAACATTAAAAGGTCATAATATTCATATTTGGAGCTCATTTGGACCACCAACATAAATGTGGACTCATGGGTGTAGGTGCTAAGTCAAATGATAGATGAAAGGTGAAAGGTAGGTGGACAACAAATGGAAGACAACAAACCAGAAGGGAAGCTCCCCAACCCCACAAAACTTAGCGAAACTAAGATTTTTCAATTATAGTGCATGGGAAGAGTGTCAAGACATACTTCCTCAAGATTTGACTTATATGAGAAAAAGAAGAAGTTTGGAAGGGAAAAGCCAGAGGGTAACCACCCTTTTGAAATAGCAATGAGCACATGATGACCCAAAAGGAAAAATATCGGCCACTAGGGGCCGATGGAAGGTCAAAATGACCAAGGAGGGACAAAGTCCTAGAAACAACCATGGAGGGGTTGGATCCCAGAATTCAGGCCGCTGAGGCCAACAAAAGGTCAAAATGACCAAGGAGGGATGGAGTCCCAGAAACGGGCATGGAGAGGCTGGGTCTTGGCAGGTCAAAACGACCACAAAGGGGTCAGGTCCTGGAAGGCGGGTTGTTAAGGGCCAGTGCAAGTTCAAAAGAGCCAAGGAGGGACAAATTCTTGGAAATGGCCACGGAGGGGCTAGATCCCGGAAGGCGGACTGCTGGGGATTGGCGGAAGGTCAAAATGGCCAAGGAGGGACGAAGTCCTGGAAATGGCCACAGAGGGGTCAAGTCCCGGAATGAATTTTTTGCAACTTCCCAAAACTTAACGAAACCTTGGTAGTTCACTTAGGCACCACAAAAACATCCCAAATCCATAGGAAACTTGTCCCCAAAAACAAAAATGAAGGAAAAATTGAATCGAGCAGGTTGGGAAATTCGACCAAGGAAATCTGGTAGGGTGGACCTGGAGGACTTGAGAAGTACATAGAAAATTTGTGGGGTGAAACATGGTCAACTTGAAATGATACTATGAGGCTCATTGACCATTTTAGATGCCAAAATTGGGGGCATGCAAAACAAGAGAATGAAACAAAATGACCCGGCAAGGCAATACGAAGAGAGGGTCCCTGTTCCAAATGGGCCGTGTGTGCAAAACATGCACAATAGTATGTAAATTTATTTAAATATATATTTCTTTAGAATTTTTAGAATACTATAAATTTAATTTACATTTCACAATAGTTAATTTTTGAAAAAAATTTAAACAATTTAAAAAATGATCATTAACAAATGCTTTTATTAAAAAATTAAAACTAATATCTAAAGTTTTCATAAGAAAAAAAATGAAATTATACAGATTCACAAAAAAAACATGTAAATTAATTTAGTTATTTGAAGCAACAAATTTGAAAAGTAAAAATATCATGAAAATTAATAGCTACAAATGTACTTTTAAGTATAAGTGAAACATGACAATGCCAATGTTGAGTGGCAACCACCAAGAGGAAAATGGTTTTAATAATGCATTTTTTAATAAAAATATAATCACAATTCTAACCATTTTTAGTAGATTGCAGTTGGTACAACAAAATCACAAGTGACTCAGAATGAACTTATGTTTATGATGAGAAGATTTTCAATATCTTAACTTAAATTGATTTCATAAAAATTCTAAAAAATATCTTTTATATTTATATTTTAAAATATTCTAAATTAATAAATGTTTCTATAACAAAATATTGTAATAAGATGATATATTATTATAAATAAAAATATTATATTATATAGAGAACTGTATAAAAATATAACAAGTCAAATTATATCATCTAATATATTTTAAAATTTTAAAACACCCAAAAATAAACAAATAATATCTATTCAATCAAGTAAGTGGTAGAAAACATAATGTTAGGGTTAAAACATAGTTAGAATTAATTTTTAAATTAACTGCACGAGTAAAAAAAACATCAAAAAAATATATGGATTTCAAAATGTTCAAAATTCAAGTTACTATTAGAATTAGGGTAAGAATTAGAGTTAGGGTAAGCATTCACTACTAAGTCTGACTCCATTTTTCGATGAACGTTCATTGGTCATTTGACAAACATTTTTTGGACAATTGATGAATTGACAAAAAAAAATTTGTCACTATTTTTTCATTTTTTGGACAATTGACGAATTGACAAAAAAAAAATTGTCACTATTTTTTCATCGAAATTCTAACGACGAATTAAACATTGAAATAATGGTGCAAATTTGTCAGTCATCGATATCATAAAATGACTCAGATGTTCATCAGAATATCGACGAAAACTTCATGTATCCACTGACGAATTATAACCAAAATGCAATTGCAATGGCTCTTCTAAACCATCAAAACAACACTAGAAGTTCATCACCTTTTTGAAGAAAAGGGAAAGGAGTTGCGATGAAGCCTTCATCGTAGCTATAGCAACTTCATCAAACCTTTTCAATGATTCGTCGATGGCCTTCGCCAAAATTATGATGAAACAATGCAATTTCTTTTAAAAAAATTTGTTGAAATGTACCATCGCAAAGAGTCTTGGCGATGACCACCAAAGCCAACCCATTGGTGAGAGATCAATCATCGGCATAGGATAGAAAAATCACTCTAATAGTCAATGTCTTTCCGATGACTTTCGTCAGCAAGACAAATCCAATGTCACATCGATCTAACCTCTTTAGGATTTTTTAACACTACTGGTTATCAACAAGACATTCTGAGGGTCTTGCCAATTAAACAAGTGTCTAAGAGTAAGTAAACAAATGGAACCTATTAATTTTCTTATTTTGGGGATCTTTAAATCATAGAATAGATACCATCTTCTTGTGTATAATGTACTTATATTAAGATTTGAATTCGAGACCAATTGTTATTGCACATTCCATTTTACTTGCACAGAGTATTCTATAAGCAATATATTGATAATGCCAAATGATTTATGATGTTGTACAACTCTACCTATCATCACAATTTTTTTTTTCCCCCTAGAGAATCCTACAAAGACAAGTTTACAATAACAAGTCAAATAATATGAAAAAGACTTACTTCCATACAAATTAAATGACTATTCTCACAACGGCAATTGTCTACTTACAACAATTTCATGAATGGTTATCCATGCATCATAAGAGATGATTGATCATACATATAGACTGCAAGATGCATAGAAAAAGAATTACACTTGAGAACAACAAAGGGCTAACAAGGGAAGGAGTTAAGAAACATCTAGATTGAAGAGAAAATGTGTAGGGAAAATGTTGAGCAGTGTCAAGAGAACAGAGCTTGTAGAACATATTCTTGAACTAATCAAGCTCTTGAACAACTTAAAAAAAAAAATTAAAATACTAATAGATACATGAGACATGTAATGAACTTCCCATATCTGCTCCCTTTTTCATTAATACAGAGGTAGGTAAAGGAGAAATAATTATAATTGTAACACTATTCATAGTCCAGTAAATTATGTTCATAATTTGTGTTCAATGGACCTTAGTTTTATCTTTATACTATCCATCTAATACCATATTTTAATCCAAGGTTCAACTATCTCAGATCTAAAGAAGCACCTTAAATTAACCATTTAAAGTACTATAAAATAAGGTAAGACTTTTACTTGAGAAATATTAGGTACACTTGTAGGATTAAATTTCTCGTAATCATCAAGATTTATTGGTACACAAACACAACCTGCAACATATGAAATAATGGATGACTACAAGTTAGTGAAATGGTCCTTAATATGTGACCGGTTTGCAAATTGATTGGTAGAAAATAAGGTTGCAAATAGATCTACATGAAAAATTATGAGGACAATCTACTGTAATCATCAAAATGGATGAAAAGTGCAAAGGAAAGAGCCGAGCTATATCTCTAGAACCTAAAAAAAAAACATGCAAGAAACATATAAGAAAAAGAACAAACTAGGCTTTGGATGGATACAAAAAGGTGCATTCAGTAAGTGATGCATATGCTTTCACACCTGACAGGACATTAAGAAGATTTTAGTCTTCCTTTGTGAAATTAACTACTTACAAAATAAACCCAAAAGCCAATATTATATACCTCCATGTCTAGCCGAGGGTAGGTATAAGAGAAAAAAATTTCCTCAATGCAATGCCGAAAAATATCAATGTGTGTGTAGGTTTGTATTACTCAAAACATCATTTCACTACCTAAGGAAAAATGCCAAAGTGATGTTTTAAATTTCAATCTTCACATAGGCTCCCTTATTGCTACACATGCATATACAAGCATTATTTGAGTTCTAAACTATTCAAATATTAAGGATTTAATTAGCTATAAGATGGAAAGTTGTTGTTTATACATAAGCCATCATCTTTTAAATATATTTATTCACTCCTAGCGCTTCAGATAAATTTGTGTAAATGAGACAGAAATGTGAATCTCTTATAACAAAGCAATTTTTTTAAAAGGAGAGGGGATAGAGCAAAGGGTAGGGGGCAAGAGAATGCTTGAATGTATATCAAATTATAACATTTTTATCATTATAACAATGAAACAAATCTTAATTTTGAAGCATTAATATCATTTACAACATTTATGATCAAGAATGAATGTAAGTAGAGAAACTTTTGCATACCTACAGATGATACAAAATTTCATGGTTAAGTGGAAGCCTCCCATCAACAACAAGATCCAAATATCTGTGTATCTATTTCAATCAAGCCTCTAAACCCTTCAGAGTTGTCAATTTTTCCACTAACCTATTATGCACAAAAGTCAAATTTTAGAGTTATGTCACCACTAAAAATAGAAGAAACAGAGCTTTGAAACCAAATCCACACACAACACAATGTGGTATTCATAAAAATCCATACAAACAAACTAAACTTAGAATATTGGAATGGAAACGGCTTCAAATTATGATGCAAAGCATGGATTCAGGGTATAAATAATCATTTTTCTACCACCATAGTGAAAATTTAGCACTTTCTTTCATCTTTGCATATTGGTTTGATGCTTCAAATGATGCATTTCTTATATTGAAAAGTGCATTACCTTATTGACCTTCTCTTTGTTTTGAGAATAGTTTAATATTCTCTACTTAATAGGGCCAACCATGTGATGATGGAAGCTCATTCCCCCCCTCCCCCCACATCACTCTTGATTCCCCATACCCAATCATATAACATTAATCATTCATTCATTCATTAATAACATATAACATTCATTCATTTATCCATTAATAACATATAACATTCATTCATTAACATATAATATTCATTCTTTCAGTTTTTGAATATTATCAAAAATATGGTTGTCATGATATGATTAAAATCACTTTTTTTTGTTTCTTTTTTAAAATTAAAAAAATATGAAGTGGAGTATCATTTTTTAAATCATCTTTCCCCCCTTTAGTTGTTCTTCCCTCTACTCGTGATCTTAATGTATGCCTAGTTGTCTGTTCACGACATGGACACCATTGCAAGGGGGGTCTGCTGCAATAACAAAGAATTGTTAAACTCATATGTTTTATTATTATTGTTACAAGTATTTCATTAATTAAAAGAATATTAGAGTGGTTCTCTTTACCTAATGGGTCCACATCATGTTCTTGAACTTCTGTTATAGACTCATGCTCAACATGTTGAACACCCTCTAAATCATGATCTGCAGTTGAAACACAAAAAGTTACATTAATGAATACACCAATTGAAATTAAATATTTTTAAAAGAACATGAGAGTGGTCCTCTTTACCTGATGGGGCCACATCATGTTCCTAATCTTCTCTAGCCTGATCATGCTCGACACAATGATCATGCTCTACATGCTCTAAAGTTGAAACATGAAAGGTTACATTAATTAATAAACCAATTGCAATTAAATATGTTTAAAAGAACTTTAGAGTGGTCATGTTTATCTGATGGGGCCATATCATGTTCCTAATCGTCTCTAGCTTGATCATTCTCAAAATGTTGATCATGCTCTACATGCTCTAAAGTACTGGGATGCACACCATGACCTTCATCTACAGGTTGTGCTCCACCCTCACCAAGTTGCATTCCAATGTCATGTGTAGTATTATCATTGCTTGAATGTTTTAAAAAAATAGGCATGTAATTACTTTATGTTGGAAATTAGCATTGAATAGATTACACAAGTTTTCAATTTTAAAACATTTATTGAGTTTATTTACCTGTGTTTTGGATGTAGTGGAAGATTGTGTTTGCCCATTCAAGACTCTTAAGTGCTTAGCGACGACTCCATAGCCTTGTTGGAAGGCAATCTTCAAGTCATCTTCTGTGGGAACTCTATTGAATTTAGAGCCCTACATTTTTGCATAAGATCATGAATTTTGCTTCTATGGTGTGATAAACCCAAAATTGTTTTCAATTTATTATTTGGATACAATATTTCATTTATTGATACTTACAATTTGTGTGGCTAATTTCATATAACCACCAGAGCCAAGTTTGTGATGCCTGTGTTTTTCTAGTCTTGCCTTTGTTGCCTTCGATGTGCCGGGAAGCCTATGAAAATTTTGAAATATGTTAGATTATGTAAAAAGAAAGAGTAATCAGTGTATAATTACATTGTTGATAGTATCACATACTTTCCTTGGCCCAGTGGTGTCTTTCCTTTTTTTCTTTTCAGCCTTCTCCTTTCCATCTGACACCAGGTCCTTCTACTCCCTCTCTAGAATCATGGGGGATGCTCGTACTTTTTTTTCTTCTCTAAATGTGACCTATATTGGTCCCTCACATACTTTATATAGGTACCAGCTTTCTTAAGGACCTTGGTTCAGTTGAATTTTTTATCACCGAAGAGCACAACTAAATGGTTAATGAGCTCATCTTTTAAATATTGATTTTGGGAATTCCACCATGTACGTATGGTGGGCCCAAAGAGCTCCAATGTAATATCACTTAGATGTTTATAAAAAAACATCATTTCCTACAAAATGATCATGGGATCAATAGTCTAAAAAGAGAGATCAATAAGTAAATTTCAATTGGATTATATATAATAATAATTAAAACATTTTAAAGTACCTAGGACCTTCTCTATCTCTATGGGAATGAAATCCTCGATCACCACAAATGTGACCAGCAATGTTCCCGTACTAGTAATACAGGAAGATCCAGGAAATGCTGCCAAAATATCACTAGTACTAGTGGCCTCTACATCCCCAGGTACATGTCTTGATGCATGTTCTAGCATGTGTTCACTTCTAGAGGGTGCACAAACGAATGCCTGCATGGTATGTGTTTCCGACATTTTTTACGATAATATAGGCATGAATGATGGGGTCAGATGATGTGATGTATGTGCAGGAAAATCAAGATGGACACTTTTACCAACCCTTACTCCTCAGGTAGCACTTACAGTACCTTGATCATGGCCAGGAGCATCATGAGGATGCAAAAAATCTTGTAAAAAAAACACATATTTTAGTTGATGACATAAAAGAGTAAAAAATAGAAAACCATGAATGAACTTATGTTATAATTAAAGACCTCATTATAGCTTACTTGAAATTTTTTTGATCTCTTAGTCAATATTTTAACCCTCTCTCTTCTCCCATCTGTTTGAGGTACTATGAATAACAACTTAAGGATTTCTTCATTGCATTTTTTTGGGTCTTCATTATCTTATCGAGAGGGTTTGTTGAATAAGCGATGTCATCATCACACAATATTGAATACACCTCCCTATGGATGCTCTTATCTACTACTGGTTCCTTTCCCTAATTAGTTGACTACAACAAGAATATTAAAAACATTATCGAAATTAACCCAATAAACTTATGAAAACAACATAATAATAAAACATTTTTCTTGTATCTAATTTGTACAATTAGAATGAGGTAAACCTATTGGGTAGAAGTGCCTGAAGATACATCATGATCTGTGCTCTGGGCCAGAGCCTTCTCTATATGATTAATGTCCTGTTGTGACAAAAATTAAATATAAAAAATTATTACCAAAATGAAACCAATAGACTTATGAAAAAAAACATAAGAATAAAATGGTATATTGGACTCATTAATTGGAGGTTCAGTAAAATGGTACATAGTACGTACCACCCCCATAGTAACTATGTTTGTAACTAAGTGATTCAAATTGTAATCAATTAGCAACTCTTCCCCTATGGTTATTGATTTTATCGCACATACGAATACATGGTTTCCCTCGTGCACCTAGAATATGAAATTGGGTTGCTTATTTGTTTACCCAGGTTATGTACTATTTATAAACCCTACAATATTCCCTAATACTTTTGGCCTTCTATCAATGTACACAGCCACTCCTTTATTTTGATCCTTATCTTTTAGTTGTATATAATTTGCTAACAGTGCATACCTACACATACTTCGTGTATATCGAACCACTTGCATCCAATCTTTGTAACTATAATAGGGTCCAACATACTCCATCAATTTAGTAACTTTTTCATAATAGACCTTTATTCCATCCATGTAAAATAGGCCCAAACCATGTAATGACGATGGTGCTATGTAATATATCCTCTCATTGACACAAAAATCAATGTTTATAGGAGGAAGTTCCTTGGGTACCCATTATTTCTATAGATGTTTGTACCTCAAGGGCACCTCGATGTAGCCTATGCTCTCATCATCACAAGAGCATGAACCCCCTTCAGCAAGGAAAAATTTCATGTGTTTACAAAATTTTCTTCTAATCTTTTGACCTCTAGTTGATCGCCCTCTTTTAGACATACTACATGTCTCGCTTTCCTCTTCTCTTCCCGAATTTCCCTCGCTTGAGGAAGAAAGATCTAAAAAATACTTATTTGGTGGTACTTGCACTCATAAGGATGTTGGATGAAGTTCTTTCATTGTGATGTGATCCTAAGGTGACATTATGATTAATCTATCATTTCATCACTAAAATTTCATAGGTTATAAGGTAATCAATTCTTGATAGATTGGAAGTTATTGTTACTACCATCCAAATGTATCCATCACAAATCAAATCTACTTAACATTTTAACTCCCAAACTTTGTAACAAGTGTTAAATGTGACTATGGTCCACCAGTTACACAACCAAGGCCTCAAATGTATTCTATAATTGTAATCAAAGGACTTTTTCTCTTCATTCAAGTAAACTTGAAGGGAAAAACCACCAAGTGGTTTATTGGACACCTACATGATTAAAAATAGTAGTGAATATAAATTTAATTTCCATATGTCTAAGTGGTTAATGGGGAGGGAGTGTGTACTAGGCCTGGTTAAGTCATCATTAGTTTATGCTTTGGCAATAATTTTTTTTAAGTCATCTTAAATCTTCCTATTTCTAATTGCTAGGAGACTTTGGTATGTTTTAAGGTAGGATGATTGATGAAACATCCTAAAGAGCCTTTCTCCATGGTATCCAGGTACTCATAGCAATGGTCTTCTCTTATACAGTTGGACATGATTTAAAGAACTTAGCTAGGAATTATTCATTTAACCTAAGGTTTTCTCATAATGCCATCATTGGAAAAGTATGTTCAAATTCTTTTGTTATGAAGAATTGGTCTATGTGCCTCTAGTAATCACTATAAATTCTTGTAAGGATAAAATGACTAAATGCATAAAGTAGGAGAGAATCAACTTTGAGTTCTTCAAAGATTATATTCCTCTATTCATAATTTTTAAGGGTTGTGTTTGGAGGAGGTTATCACTACCAAGAAGGGAGGAGACCTTTCCTTGTGATGGAACTTCAAAATTTTTCTCTTTGTGTTCCATTTTTATCTTGCCTTATGTCTCTGGTCATCTTTGGTGTTTGGGAAAAGCTTAAGGTTGGGGTTTTACCTTTGTCTTCAAGTAAAACCTTAGTGTTTATATTATTCCTTGGGTGGGATCTTTTGGGCCATTACTTTTTGGAATATCACAAGGCTGTCCAATTGGCTAGTGACATGTGTGCTTTCTGGCCTGATGCTTGTTTGCTACTTATTTTTCTATAAGAATAATTTCAAGGCCAGAAGTACGGGTTAGAAAGTTAGATATTTTTTATCGAGTCTAGATGAAGTTATAGAGAAAAATGTAAAGTCTATGGTTTTAGGGAAATGCAATTTAGGTTTTGAGTCATTTTGTAGTAGGTTTTGAATTCATGGGAATTTGATGTTTTATGATAGTACTGGCATTTGAATTGATATGATTAATTCAAACTCATGTATCTCCATTGTACAAACATATCTGAATTTTAAATAAAATGATCAAGGGTTGTTTCGTTCATCTCATTGTTGTGGTGTGTATGATTTTTGTTTTAGCTTTAATTCAAGAGATTAATTAAAATTATTGAATTGGATTGTAGGTGGATATGTTCTGTATAAGGATTTGATAAGTAGTATTGGGTTAGAATACATATTGATGAGATTGTAAGGCAATGTTATCAAGGATCTTATATGTTATGTGTTAATCTGTCATAAACCCTTAGATGCTTATAAATTTGACTCCTCCAATGGATATATGCCACTGATCTAACTTGTACTTTTTTGTATGGTTCATTATTTTTTTTCCTTTACCTAGAGCTTGCTAAAAATTGCAAATCAATGACTATCTTATACTATGAAATGTTGTTGTATTTATCTCATGCTTAAAATAGTTCATATTATTGATAAATAGCCAATTCTATTCAGTATTATCCTATTGTGTTGAGCTATTAAATAAGATTAAATGTTGTTAATGGTGTTTATGATGATGGTGCAGAGGTTGTAAACACATTAAGGGATCACCCTCCTGGGTCTTGCATATCCCAAATTGTAGGAGGTCTTTAAAATCCCCATCAGTTGGTCTAGGTCCTTCAAGCTACCCTTTATTGGAATTGGCAATTCCATAGGTAGATTAGAAGATCAACCTGCTTACTATAAAAACAACCAACACCTTGCATATGTTTGTGGTGGAGGTATTAAAGAAAAATTGTATACCTTTATTTCCATTCATTAGATCTACCTTAGCCTAGCATATACTTGGGCTAAGTCTACAATTGCTTCAGGCTCATGCGATGAAGGCTATGTGTGATGAAATCATAGACCTCAACCAAGATGTGGGTAGATTATGGGAGTTTTTCCAAGACCTGAGCCTAGTCGATAAAAATGTGAAAGACTAAGCTATTTTATTTTTTCTATCTTATCTTATACCATTTTACTGGAATGGGGGTGCCAATGTATGAGAAGATCTTTGGAAATTCTTCTTTGGAAACTAGGCATGAAAATTGCAGGTTAAAGAGAATGGAGGTGCCAAAATTATAGTACTCATTTCCCCTTGGTTGTCAATTTTCCCTAAGTGCTCTCAACCTCATCCTCGGCATTGGTATTGACCTTTTTTTCACTCCTCCAAACTCTTCCTCGCCGTTGATATTGACCTTGTTTTCACTCCTCCAAACTCTTTGTCGACGTTGATATTGAACTTGTTTTAACTCCAAACTCTTCCTCGGTGCTGGCATTAACCTTTTTTTCACTACTCCAAACTATTCCTCAACACTGGTATCAATACCTTTCACTTCTCCAATTTTATGACCTACAACCTGGTTTTGTTAGGTTTTATAGTATGTTAAATTGAAAATTTTGGCACCATTTAGCTAGGTTTTAATATTCTACAATATAGTTAAGTATATATTAGCTATATTTTACATAATAAATAATATAATTATTCAACTTATTTTAATTATATATTATATTCTTTAACAAAATTATTAAATATGTATAAAATTATTATAATTAATAATTAATAATAAGTATATTTTTATATAATACAAAATATAATTAATATAATAAATATTTAATATAATAGTAATTAGATTAATATTTGATAGAGAAGCTAAATTTTGATTAGTTTTTTCATGTCAACAATCCAAGGATGGCATATGTTCTTGAGGAGTTATGCTCAAAGGTAGCATGCCATTTAATTAAAGATATGATAACTCTCCTTTAAGACTTTGTCAATGTACCCATTGCACACTTAAGGAGACAAAGATAAATATAGGGAAGAAAATATATAGAGAGAGAGGGAGATAATGACAAACATACAAATAGAAAGGGATACAAAGAGATAGAGAGAAGTAGAGAGATAAATAGATAAGGATGAATAGATAGAGATATAGGGAGGGTGATTGATATATCTCTCCCTGTCGCTTTATATATCTCTATATCTCCCACTATCTATGTCACTCCCTCTCCCTCTATCTATTGAGCTATCTCTCCCTCTCCCCCCTTTCTCTCTCATTCACTCCATCTCTCCTACTCTATATCTCTATCTCTATTTCTCTTTTTATCTCCCTCTCACCTCTCTCTATCCCAAAGTGCCCTCCAGACCTTTCCAGATTGTGTAAGTGTTTAATTGTGTTATTGTTGTTTTGTGTGTGATTAGTGTTAACATAATATTTGATGGAATTTGTACTCAATTAATTAAAATAGCATTGAGTAAATAAAACTAGAAATAAAGATGAAAATTAATTAAATTAGTTTTATAAAATATTAAGTAAAGAGTTATTAATAAATAAATAAACTAATCATTTTGTAAAAAATATATATATATATATATTCTTTAATGATATTCGATAATAATTAATAATTTATTAGATAATCATTATAATAAGGAATTTGAATGGTTAAGGAGATAGGAAGCTGAAATGTTTTGGAAGTCGAAGAGAATTGTAGAATATGAAAGATAAATAATAGCTATATTTAGCATATGGAAGGGTTCGTTCTTGAGGGGGTAACTAACCAAGAAAGAAAATAAGAGGGAAGAACGAAGGAGGAGGACACTCTGCTTGATGAGCATTCTCGCCTCATGTCTGTAAGCAAATTTGAACCCGTAAGCATTACTTTTATTTCGTAATAATAGCTTGTCTCACGCTCAAGAATCTAGTAGCTATAAACCCTCAATAATTTTGTTATGATTTTCTTTGCTCTTTATTTTGTAAAAAGTCTGAATAAGCAACTGTAGAGAGATTGGTTGGGTTTGTCTCCTTTAAAGCAAAATATGCTTGATAGGGTATCGTTTCATTCTGCCAGTAAACTTTGTTGGTTGGTATGATCATTGTGGGCTAACAGTTCCTAGACATTGTTTCTTCTACGTACGTTTAATATCCCAACATTTCTTAGGAAAGATTTGTAATTGTATTTATAATCTTCTGCACATCGTCAAAATTGTGTCTCATTGATTTGTCAATAATGATTTTCTATAAAATCTAATTTATGCATATCTTGTGTGGCGGCACTCTGTCAGCAGATTCGCATGTCCTGCCATGTCTTTACATTTCAAATGCATGTCAACCCTTAGTTTTTGTTTGGTGTATTTACCTATGTGGTGCAGGAGCACCAGGACCTTCGGGAACACTCCAAAGTCAGGAGAGAGTAGGGGTCAGGAGGACCTTCCAAGCATGTCAAAGCATTAATTATAATGTGTTGAAGCCTATAATGGCATTTGAATTGAATGAGTGTGCTAAAGGTGTTAAAGGTTTCAAGATTCCTGATAAGGAATCCAGTCAAAAATGCAATGTAAGGGGCAAAGTATGTTTTAAGGGATTTGATTAAATGTTCTTAGGCTTTAGATAGGTTAAATAAGCTTGGATATTAAATATCCAATGGTCTTTAGGTGATTCCTATTAATAAATTTCAAGATTGTAAAATTCAGATTTTTGAATTTCACTTTGGGCGGGAAAGTAGTTTTTTGAGTTTTAATCACCACTTAAACATCATTAGATTTGGGTTCCTTTGGAAAGTTTGAGTGCAAAGTCAAAAAATCACTGCAGGAGGCCTAGTTGGGCTAGTAGCCTAGTTAAGGTGAAAATTTGGTTTTGTGTCTAAGTCAGAGGGTTGGGCTTTGAAATCATTCAAAACAAGTTTGTTTGGGTCTCTTAAGAGTTTTCCTAGGGTTTGGGTCCATAAGGAGGCAAATAAGTCATGAATGCAAAGTTGAGGCTTTATCTTCAAGTTGGTGTCTAGAGGAAAGGTTGTAGATGAACCATTGAAGTTTGATAATTTGGTGAGTTTCTTGCAAAGATCCCTGACCCTCTGCATCAGAGTGGTATCAGAGCAGTGAGTAGGTCCTTTAGGGATTGGAGAAGTAGCAATGGCACCAAAAAACCAATTGGCAAGAGAGTTGGAAGAGTTGAAGGAGATCTTGGAGAGGGAGAGAAGAGAAAGAAGGGAACAAGAAGCAGCAAGAGCAAGAGATGAAAGACAATGGAGAAGAGAGAGAGACACTATGCAGGCAAGGATCAATAACCTTGAGAGGAGTAGGAGGAGAGAAGACCAAGAAGACCAAGAAAACAATGAAGAGGATGAAGAGCATGTGAGGGTAAATCAGGAACAGCAAGCTGATGATACAGAGGACCCTGAGGAAAGGAGGTTAGTGAGGTTATTGAAGGCAGTACAGGGTCATGGAGGGAAGAGTCACATAGACTTACCTATCTATCAAGGGAAGATGGATAGTGAAGAGGTATTGGGATGGCTTGATGCCATGGAAAACTACTTTGAATTTGAGGAGATGGATGAAGAGAGGAAAGTCAAGTTTGCTAAAACCAAGTTGAGAGGCACAGCATTGACATGGTGGACAAGTTTCCAGAATGATAGGATGGCTAGAGGATTGGCAAAGGTCTCTACATGGGCAAGGATGAAGAGTTTGGTCAAGGAGCAATTCCTACCATCTGATTATACCATTCATGTGAAAAGATGAGGCAGAATTTAAAGCAAAAGGACTTGGATGTTATGTCCTATACTGAGCAATTTCACAAGCTTAGTATTAGAGGAGGTTATGAGGAAGAAGATGAGAAGATAGCCAGGTACATCAATGGCTTAAGGTACAATCTACAAGATGAGATTGGTTTACAATTGCCAAGAACATTGGGAGAATGTTTTCAGTTGGCCATTAGAGCAGAAGAAAAGGTGAAAAGGAAGCAAGAAAGATCAAACAATGGTGGAAGAGGAGGTAGTTCAAACAGGGGCAGAGGTAATAGAGAGCAAGGACAAGGCAGTAATGATAAAAGCAGCAATGACAAGGGTAAAGAGATATTTTCTGATCAAAGAGGTGGATACACTCCAAGAGGAGGAGGCAGATTTGGACAAGGTAGAGGACCATTCACAGGCAGATGTTTTAATTGCAATGAACCAGGGCATCCTTCCTTCAAGTGTCCTAAGTGGGAACAAGCTGATAAAGGCAGAGAAAGGAGAGCTACCTTGGTGCAAGAAGAAGAAGACAAGAAGGAGTCAAAAACATTCATGGCAGACCCTGTGACTGATGGTGAGTTTCTCATGATCAAGCAAGGAGAAAGGCTTCATCAAGAACCGAAGGTAACCATTTTCAAAACAAATTGTCTCAGTCATGGTAAGATATGCAGATTGCTTATAGATTCAGGGTCACATAGCAATTTAGTTTCAGTTGATATGGTAACCAAGCTAGGGATTGAAACTTTTGATCATCCTACTCCCTACAAGGCCACTTGGGTAACTCAAGGACAGCATGTAGAGATTGGTAAGAGAGCTTTTGTTGATTTCTCAATTGGTTCATATCAGGATAGAGTGCTTTGTGATGTTATTCCAATGACTTGTGGTCATATTATCTTGGGAAGGCCATGGCAGTATATTAGAAGAACTTTGCATGATGGGTTTCTTAACACCTATTTGGTTCACAAGGGAGATGTTAAATATCAGTTGGTTCCTTTACCTTTGGAACAGTCTAATGATAGGTTTGTAATCTGTTTTGAGAAGAGTTTGCAGGTGAATAAGCAGGGTGAAACAGGGGAAGGCATTGGCAAACTGAAAAGTGGTGAGTTGCAGCAGGGTTATGTGGTGGATAGTCCATCAAATCAGTCCTTGTGGGATCTAAATAGTATCAAGATTGGTAGCATTGAATGCCCTATCAATGAGGGTAATAGTGATGAAGTTCTTCCACAAAGGAGGCATTGGAATGAGGGCAGCAATAGGACACAAGAACTCACTGTTTTCAAGCAGCAAAGAGGACATACTAATCCTTGTTTTGATTCTGTCAAGGATGCAGATTGGCAAAAGAGAAAAACAGTAACTTTAGGGGACTACCTGCCTTCTCATTGGAAGATGAAAGCACATATGAGCAAGAAATTTCTTAGTGGCAACACATGGGATACTTCTTGGGACAAGAGTTCTTTCTTTCCTAGGGAGAATGGTGCAGGAGCACCCAGGACCTTCAGGGAACACTCCAAGAATCAGGAGAGAGCAGGGGTCAGGAGGACCTTCCAAGCATGTCAAAGCATTAATTATAATGTGTTGAAGCCTATAATGGCATTTGAATTGAATGAGTGTGCTAAAGGTGTTAAAGGTTTCAAGATTCCTGATAAGGAATCCAGTCAAAAATGCAATGTAAGGGGAAAAGTATGTTTTAAGGGATTTGATTAAATGTTCTTAGGCTTTAGATAGGTTAAATAAGCTTGGATATTAAATATCCAATGGTCTTTAGGTGATGCCTATTAATAAATTTCAAGATTGTAAAATTCAGATTTTTGAATTTCACTTTGGGCGGGAAAGTAGTTTTTTGAGTTTTAATCACAAACCACACTTGAAACAATCATTAGATTTGGGGTTCCTTTGGAAAGTTTGAGTGCAAAGTCAAAAAATCACTGCAGGAGGCCTAGTTGGGCTAGTAGCCTAGTTAAGGTGAAAAATTGGTTTTGTGTCTAAGTCAGAGGGTTGGGCTTTGAAATCATTCAAAACAAGTTTGTTTGGGTCTCTTAAGAGTTTTCCTAGGGTTTGGGTCCATAAGGAGGCAAATAAGTCATGAATGCAAAGTTGAGGCTTTATCTTCAAGTTGGTGTCTAGAGGAAAGGTTGTAGATGAACCATTGAAGTTTGATAATTTGGTGAGTTTCTTGCAAAGATCCCTGACCCTCTGCATCATATGCTTCCTCTTTATCTTGTATATCTCCTTGGGCACTCAAAACTTCATAATGTTGCTGATATACGTCGATGGATGCCCCTCCCTCATCTCTGGTTATCTTCTTCTGTCAATCTATAGCGGTTGCAGCCCTTGAAAATATGTTAAATAATGCAATTAGATGGCGATATTTCCATATTCCATATTCACTTTCTAATATACTGGGCAACCTATCACAGTTTCAGCATTTAGAGTTGAGGCGTGGTACATAATTAAATAGCCTCCCTGAAACCATTGGCATACCACCACAGCTGCAATGTTTAGACTTGCAAAGATGCAGTAAATTAAATAGCCTCTCTGGGTTCATTGTTCAACCTGTCATGGCACTCTCTTGAACATGGTAGGGTATATAGATTTAATAAACCCTCTGATTTTATTATCAAATCCCAAATGTTATCCACAAGACTGAGGGAAAATGATTTCTCACATTTTTGCAACCGTAACCGTCTCAAACTTGGAGGAAGCTTGGTTCGTGTGTCTTCTCTGATGCCGTCAATGAGCAGATTGCTCAAGTGAAGAAATTGAGGACCAATGAGCAGATTATTTAATTCTCTTGGTCTGCGCAATGTTTCAGGCCTTTGCCAATTACCTCCATTCAGTCCAAGCTGAGAGAAATTGATGTTATTGGATATAGTGTTTAGTTGAGCTCCTTCGCATAGTCTGGTAATCTAAATTTATATAATCTCCCTGATACCGTTGGCAACCTATCACAGCTGCAGTGTTTAGACTTTGGATCATGTTCAGAATTAAATAATCTCCCTGAAATCATTGGCAACTCGTCATAGCTACAAATTTTAGACTTTAAAGTTGTAGAAAATTAAATAAGCTCTCTGATTTCATTATTAGCCTGTCTCAGCTGCATACCTGAACATAATAGGAAGTTTAAAGGTTTAATTAATCTCTCTGATTTTATTATCAACCTGTCTCAGTTTTTTTGTTCAAATTAGAATAAGAATGTGGATCCAAAATTAGAAGAACTTTTCAATAAATAAATTATAAATTACTCTCCTTTGATAAATCAGAGACTCTCCATAGTTGTTGCATTATCATAAGTTAGTCTCCTTGGCGGTATATGAATAGGTATGTAAATATACCCTCATTATAGTGATAAAATATCGAAGCAAGGTAGTTAGTGAAATATTTGTATAGTTGAGTTATGGCTCTTGTAGGATGGGATTTTAAATTAATTAACTGCATTAGTTATATTTTAGAATGTATAAACATATATTATTTGATATGACAATTTGGTTGAACTTGTTGCTTTCATCTAGTTTCTCTTAGAATAACGGAAAACGAATATGAATTAATGAAGACATGCATTTTCTAGAATATTGAATTCATAATACTCCCTTATAATGGAGTTGTAGAATTAAGGGAATAATAATACTTTGAAGTTTTAAATTAAATGATTGGGAACTCAAGTTGGTGTTATATATATGAATGCTTGTTTCTTAAAATATGAGAAATGTTTAGTGTGTACTAGTATTTAACTAAGGATGTAGTTAATGGATTTTAAAATTAGTAGAAATAAAAGAAAATTGATTTTTAATTTATATGTAGTCAAAGAAGAATTTATTTAATAGATAAAATAGAGTAGAAATGTATAGGTTGTTGAATTCCTTATAATTCTAAATGTTGTATCGCATTTGTACTAAACTCTTAAATAATACAATTGTATATCTTTTACCATGGTTAAGTATTGTAGTAAACTCGATTGACCTAATTATGGTAGTTTTATAAACTTAAGTCAATAAAACAAATTGTTCCTTGAATTGAGTTTTCATTCTTAATTATTTCTTTTGGATTGTTAGTTAGTAGATATCTTTATGACAATTTGAGTTTCTATTAAATGAGGTTCTTATATGGACGGTTATTTAGAATCTTGAAATTGTAATTATTTTGGTTGTTGAGTAGATGATTAGATAATTGTTGTCATTGTCATATTGTTGAATGTAATTTCGTACCAATCTAAGGGATTCTTGTGAGGAGAAAATTGAGGTCTCCCGTGGAATACCTAGTTGGTGGCTTTAGGTTTTGTTAAGTGATTTTGTTGTATTAAAGGTTGATTTTCTCTTTTGCGTTTCCCTATTTGAGGTGACACCATTGTTGATTTGTGATTAGTGTCTTATGGCTTAAAAACATCAGATTATATCTTCACTTCGCAATATTGTAAAGGTTGGAAATGATTGATCTTTAAAATAATGTTCTTTTAGGATTGTTTCAAGTTACTTCTTATTGGATGAATGGTTACCTTGTATTTGAATGTGTGGTTTTATGGATTGTTTTGATAGACCCTTTCAATGTGATTTTTCGTGAGTTGATTTTGAGTTGGAGATTTTCTCTTATTTAATTTATGTTGCTATTCATTGGGAACCCATATGTTTTCTTTTGTTCTTTACCCTAAGTGGTAGATTGGTTAATGTTATCATTGTCATGATTGATGTTGATCTTATTTTGATGTATTCACTCATTATATTTGAATTGAAATAATTCTTGTGGCTTTGCAATTATTGTTGTCAGTTCTTGATGGGGAAACCCTAGTGTAAACTTTTTGAGAGTCTTCCAGAGGCTTGAGATGTTTGTCAGTTGATGTTCTCTCTTATTGTGCCCTTGATGTGGCAAGTGTTTTGGTTTCATGATTTTAAAAGGGTTGTATGAGAATTGTTGAGACTTTGATTATGTATTTATTGCGAGATGGGTAATGCCTCGCATGTTTCTCAGTTGTGATCTAATATTCTTGTTATGTTGTACAACCCTTGGTTTCTTGGTTTTTATGTTGTTGGGTCTCTAGGGAGAGTGGCTCCTCGTGGGGGCCGGCGCCCCGCGTAAGGGGAAGACACAGGAGAACCCACAAGTGAGTTAGTAATCAAGTGAAAACCTAATAATTAACTTAGGAGGGTTGGGTAGTAATATCATTACAAGATTTTAAAAAAATGGATGCCTTGTCTTCATTAGTGCTTCTGCAGACTAATGGAAGGCTAAGAAGGCCATGGTTGGCAAGGTCGCAGAACTCCTCGCCCTCATGAGAGGTTATTGGTTCAAGATGAGCTACCCTATGGTGCCCATCACCAAGTAGGAGTGAGGAAGGGCCGTGGAGATCCATGATGGGGGCCTGCGGCCCCCATTGGAGGAAGGGCCAGTGAGAACCCTGCATGTAGGCTATGCGATGACACTTCCCTAGTTGCCCATGTGTTTTACTTTATTGCGGTTCCCTCGAAGTAGGGCCATGGGAGTTGGTTTAGATTGTTGGCTATATTGATTTAAATTGATTATTGTTTTAATACATCTTTAGTATATTTTGTGGTCTTGTATGATCTCATTTATATTTGATTTACGATCTTGTATTCTTATGGAACTGTGTTATGATGTTTAATTGCAATTTGGAATTGTATTTATTAATTCAGTTTGTTTTGGAAGTGTTTCATGGTCATTCTTTGGATACCTGATATTGGTCATTGCTTTGATTTATGTGATGAGATTTATGATTTTGAGTTATTTTAATGACTCTTGGATGTTGTGGATTATGTCTTTGTAATTCTTGAGTTTTATGATACTCTTGTATGGCGTTGAGTCTTGTGATTCCGTGTTTGGATGTTCTTGGTTGAGGACTCTTCTTGTCAACTCCTAGCATGGGGGGTGGGTCTTCAGACTCACATGGTCGCGGAATGTGTTGCTAACTTTATCGGGTCCCCCAATCGGTAGTAAACCCATAGGTGCGCGTGATTGGTGTCAGCAGCAACCCGCAGTTGTATTCATCTTGAAGCTAGCCATGATATCAGGTAATCATGTTTTCTTGTTGTATGGTTTCTCCCATTTGGTGATTAAAACACTATCAGATCATCACACTTCTAGAACATTGTACCGTAATGTAATGTTAACTGAGTGTGGATATTGGCCATGGCAATTGTTATTCAATGTGTTAAGTTAATTATGCATATGCTGTATTTATGTACTCAGATGGTTTCTTTTCAATGATTATCATGTATGTGTTATATTTGTTAATGTTTATTTTGTTATGGATTATATCTTTGGATTTTATTCTTTATTGTCGTTGTGTGGATCTCAGTCTTGTAATGACTCTTCGTGTACCCCAAGGGATGTATGTGTTAGTGAATCTTCTTAAATGAAATTCATGTTATGTCTTAATGTGTATTACATGTATGTTATGTTAATTTAAAAAAAAAAATTGCTATAATTATTGTTTAATTATCCTTTGGGGTTCTAGACGACAGTAGCTACACTATCTCTTTCATTCATATCCTTTTTGTCCCTCCCCTCTATCACCATCTCATCTCACCATTTCTCCCTCCCTATCTCACTCCATCCACTAACTCCTCTATCTCCACTTCTTTTCCTTTCTCTTCCAATATATTCCATCTCTTCTTCTCCTTCCCATATATCTATATCTCTCTTTATCTCCCCCCATCTATCTCATCTCCCATACAATCCAAGAAGCCATGCAAGCATTCAATAGTATATGTTGGTAAAAAACTATAATATTAGTGTTTTATTAAACTATAAGTAACACTTATCTTTCTAATGTCAAGCCTTCTTATAAAAATAGTGTTTTATTAAACTATAAGTAGATTGTTGTCACCACTCTTCATTCAACATGAAATGCCAAATGTAGAAATTGTTTTGTTGCTTTTGTCAAGTTTGATTAACCAAGCCATTTACCTGGTTGAATAATTTTTGTTATGACCTCATCTCTTTAAAATAATTAGACAATATTAGCTGATTAGAAGGGGAGAAAACTAAACCCTCTGCTAAAAATAGGGTAGTTGTGGGTTTGTTGGTTTTCTTTGTATACTATATGCACTTAGTCTCTAGGATAAATAAGTCACTTTAGATCATTTTCTTAGTTGTGTATCCTAACTAATATAGAGTAAGTTTTTTCATTTTAATTGACTACTACATAATAGTTTATGTGTTGAAAGAATTGTTTCCATTCTTTGTAGTTTTTACATTGGAATACTAATCATATTTAATTTCATGCCAATATACTTCTTCCATAAATTTTTTTTTTTTGAAATAATTGCTTCATAACCCATCTAATCAAATCATAATTAACCTATTGAAAAGGAAATAGGAATTTTCTAAAGAAAAGAACACTTGACCCAATCATAAGTGTATGGCCTTCAAAGAAAGAAGTGATCCACCTTAGCAATAAAAAATACCTAATTTAAACCTGGGTATGTGTAGGATCATGATAGACCAAAAAGTGGCATCATGAAAAAAGTAGCATTTTGAACTCACAAAAAAGGCGAAAATCTTGAGTTGAATTTTTTTTGGGGTTTGGTTTCAGTACACTGCTCTATAGCAATTCCCAAGCCAAAGTACTACAAATCAGATATCCGATTTGTTTTGGATATCCAATTCCTATCTAATATCTAATTTGAAAAACATTTTAAAATGAAATATTTTGGTGCTATAAATTAGATATCCAATTTTTGCACACATATACCCAAGAGTAATTAGGTGGAGGGTGGGAAAGAGAGAGGGGGAGATAGGGAAAGGGAGAGAGAGAGGGAAAGGTAGAGAGAGAGAGAGAGACAAAGATAGGGGGAGACAAAGAAATAGGTGGTGGAAGCGAGAGAGAGATAGAGAGAGAGGGGGAAAGGGAGAGGGAAAATGAGAGAGAGGGGGGAAAGGCAGAGAGAGATATATATAGAGAAAGAATTAGGAGAGGGAAGGGAGCTGGGAAGAGGTAGAGAGAGAGAATTAGGAGGGGGAAGGGAGAGGGGAAAAGTGTTGAGGGTAGAGGATAGAAGTTTTAAAGTTTTATGGTTGAGGGTTGCGGAGGTAGGAGAGAGACTTGAGAGAGTGAGAGAGAGATAAAGGAAGGGAGGGTTAAGGATTTATGGTTAAGGGGAGAGAAAGACCTAAGAGAGGGAGAGGGGGTAAGATATTGAAGATACTTTAGAGAGAGGGAGAGGGAGGAAGTGGGAGAGAGATAGAGGGAGGGAGGGTTAAGGGTAGAGGGTAGATGGTTTAAAGGTTTATGGTTAACAATGGAGGGGAGAGAGATAGAGGGAGTGAGTGAGTGAGAGAAAGACCTAAGAGAGGGAGAAGGGGTAGGAGGGAGAGACTTGAGATAGAGTGAGTGAGTGAGAGAGAGACTTGAGAGAGTGAGTGGTAGAGAGAGGTAGACAGAGAGAGACAATTAGGAGGGGGAAGGGAGAGGGGAAGAGTGTTGAGGGTAGAGGATATAAGGTTTTAGGGTTTATGGTTGAGGGTTTAGGGATGAGCTGGTAGGAGGGAGATACTTCAGAGAGAGATAGGGAGGGAGGGAGTGGGAGAGAGATAAAGGAAGGGATGGTTTAAGGGTTTAGGGTTTAGGGTTTAGGTTTAAGGGGAGAGAGATATAGGGAGTGAGTGAGTGAGAGAGAGACCTAAGAGAGGGAGATGGGGTGGGATATTGAAGATACTTGAGAGAGAGAGAGGGAAGGAGTGGGAGAGAGATAGAGGGGGGAGGGTTAAGCATAGAGGGTAGGTGGTTTAAGGGATTAGGGTTAAGGGTGGAGTGGAGAGAGATAGTGGGAATGAGTGAGTGAGGGAAATACCTAAGAGAGGGAGAAGGGTTAGGAGGGAGAGACTTGAGGTAGAGTGAGTAAGTGAGTGAGAAAGAAACCTGAGAGAGGGAGTCATGCTAGGAGGGAGAGATGAGAGAGAGAGAGATAAGGGAAGGGAGGGTTAAGGTTATAGGGTAGAGGGTTTAAGGGTTTAGGGTTTAGGGTTTAGGGTTAAGGGGAGAGAGATAGAGGAAGTGGGCGAGTGAGAAAGAGACCTAAGAGAGGGAGAAGGGGTAGGATGGAGAGACCTGAGAGAGAGAGAGAGAGAGAGAGAGAGAGAGAGAGAGAGAGAGAGAGAGAGAGAGAGAGAGAGATATAGGAGATTGTGGTTTAGGGGTGAGGGAGAGTGAGAATAATGAGTGAGAGAGAGACTAGAGGGAGAGGGGGTGGGAGGAGAGATATGAATAAGAGTGGAGTGGGAGAGATACCTAAGAGGAGGGAGAGGAACTAGGATGGAGAGACTTTAGAGAGAGGGAGAGAATTAGGAAGAAGATATAGAGGATGGGGGGTTAAAATTAGAGGAGTAGATGGTAGATGGTTTAAAGCTTTTTAAGGGTTTTAAGGATTTTGTGGTTTAGGGTTCTAAGGGTTAAGATGGTCAGGAGGATATAGAGGGAGTAGGTAGGTAGAGAGGAATACAGGAGAGGGTGAGAAATTAGGAGGAGATACTTGAGATCAGAGTGGCTAGAGTGAGTGAGAGAGAGCTAAGAGAGTGGAAGATTAGGAGAGGAGGGCACCAGTGAGAGAGGAGAGTGGGATGAGATAGAGGGAGATAGGGTTAAGGGTGGGGTAGAGTTTAAGGGTTTATAGTTAAAGGTTAAAGGGTTAATGGTTAATAAGTTTATGGAGTAGAGGGGAGAGATAAGAAATTCAGCTGAGACAGGTAGGAGAGATAGAGAGTAGAGGGTTAAGGGTGGAGGGTAGAAGTTAAAGGGTTAAGGGTAGAGGGGAGGGAAATAAGAGTGAGTGAGAGATAGAGACCTAAGAGAGGCTGAGGGGGTAGAAGGGTGAAACTTGAGAGAGAGAGGGAAAGACAGAGGGAGTGGGAGAGAGATAATGGGTAGAGGGTTGAACATAGAGGGTAGAGGGTTTAAGGTTTTAGAGTTTAAGGGTTAAGGGTTAAGGGTTTAGGGTAGATGGGAGAGAGATAGAGGGAGTGAGAGAGAGAGAGAGAGACCTAAGAGAGGGAGAGGGGGTAGGAGGGATACTTGAGAGAGATAGAGGGTAGAGTGTTTAAGGGTTAAGGGTTAATGGTTTAGGGTTTAGGGTTTTGGGTAGTGATGGAACTTCCAAGTTTTGTTCTGTGTGTTCTATTTTACCCTACCTTGTGTCTTTAGTTATCTATGGTGTTTGGGAAAAGACTAAGGTTGGGGTCTTACCTTCATCTTCATGTAAAAACCTAGTGTTCATCTTACACCTTGGATGGGATCTATTTGGCCATTACTTTTTGGGAAGGTTTTAAAACAACTTAAGCCTCATCACTTCATCTAGGCTAGGCCCCCTTTTGTTTTATCATTTTATTTTCTTTGCCTGACTTTATTTTTCCTAAGTCTTTTGTTGGTCTCGTGTTCCCTCATTAAAACAACTTATGTCATTGTTTGTCATCTTCCTAGTGATGTCCCCTTATTTGTTTAGGGGAGAGGGCCTAGTAGTCATGCAGGCTAACTTTCTTAGCTTGTAGCAATTCACTAGAATATCGTAGAACCTTCATTTTTTTTTTTGAAATGTAGACTAATCTCTTCTTTATCTATAACTAAGGTTTGGAGGTGTGACTCATCATGCAACTTCCCACATCGGAAAATATTTTGAGAAGTGTCTAAAATATGAATTTTTAAAGGTTCAACCAAAACTTAATCATGGAACCCCCAATAGTTGAACAAAAAAATATCATTTGTTGCTTGTACAATATCATATTTTTATTTAAATTAAAATTAATATACAACTTAAGTGGACCAAATACTTATTGATAACCATAAATCTTTGATATCTCTACCTTTTATATTCAACACATATGGACTAATATTTGAACACAAAAAATCTATTTTTTGTTATATAAAACAACACATAATTATATAAAATACAACTTATATTGAACAAAAATGGACCAATAGTTGAACACTAAAACTTTTTGAAAATCCTTCACATTTAATGGGAAAATACATGTTATTTATTGTGCTCACCTTTTATATTTGTGATAGGACAAACTATTAATATAAAATTATCTAATGCTTGTACATTGCTACCCCAACTTTTGTACACATAAGAAAAATATTTTTTCACTATGATAACAATACTTGTTTAAATGAGTCGTATTTTATTAAATGAGCATTTTATTTTTTATCAACATTTGGTTTTTTCTTTATTTACATTTGGATTATTTATTTACAATATATAGTATAAATATGTGGTAAGACTGGGTATTATAATCACGATTGAGTGCATGACTATTAGACCCCACACGACTACTAGGCCCTCTCCCCTAATAAATGTTTTTTTATTTTGTAGAGGGACAAGTTCACATGGCCATAGATCAACTGTCGTGTGATCTTAGTCATTCCCTGTCATGCCACGATGACCCCACCACACTGTATTTGTTGATCACAATATCACGGGTGAGTGCAACGTGTCTCATCTGGTGAAGCTAAAGGAATGATAAATACTTTGATTCATTTTTAATACATTATGCTGCAGGTTACTAAAGTAGTTATAAGATGCACATGTTTTAAATCAACGAATATGTTATAATCTCTGTAGAAAGTTGCTCGATGGTTAATAACAAGGCCGATGACTGTGTTGAACAAATATGATTGTTGATGGTTGAGATCCATATTTTACCACCATCGCGTGATTAAAATTTGTGAGGTCTTTATTGATTGTGATATCACATGCAAGAACCACGTGGATCTCGTTGGCAACGAGTAGTATGGTGGGCCCCTTATTTCCATGATGGAGAGTATGTCAATTTACTTTGAAAGTAGCCATCCGATGATCTGACCAAGGTGAAGGATCATCAGCTAATATTTAAATCTACATCAAATGCGATTAGAGTCATTTGTGCAGGGCATGAGTAAGTTTTAATGGCAGCCATGACATCTACTTCCATGGTTTGATTGAAATAAAGCAACTATTCTTCTACTTTTTGTATCAAAAAGCATTCAAAACATCTTAAATGGGGATTGTAGGTGGATATGTTCTGTATAAGGATTTGATAAGTAGTATTGGGTTAGAATACATGCTGATGAAATTGTAAAGCAATGTTGTCAAGGATCTTATATATTATGAATTTGACTCCCTCAATGGATATATGGCACTGATGTAAGTTGTACTAATTTTTATGGTTTAGTATTTTATTTGTCTTTACCTAGCAATTGCTAAAAATAGCAAATCAATGACTATTTTTCACTATGGAATGTGTTGTAGTTATCTCATGCTCCAAATAGTTGATACTACTGATGAACAACCAATTCTATTTAGTATTATGCTATTATGTTGAGCTATTAAAGGATATTATCTATTATTGTTGATGTTGTTTACGATAATTGTGTAGAGGTTGTAAATGCATTAAGGGATCACCCTCTCAAGTCTTGTAGAACCCAAAGTGTAGGAGGTCTTTAAAATCCTTGTCAGCCGGTCCAAGTCCTTCAAGCTTCCCTTGATTGGAATTGGAAATTACATAGGTAAATTAGAAGACCAACCTGGTTGTAGTAAAAACAACCAACAGGTATATGGGAGAGAGATAGAGGGATTCAGTGAGAGAGAGAGGGAGGGAGTGGGAGAGAGATAGAGGGTAGAGGGGAGGGAGATAAGACTGAGTGAGAAAGAGAGAGAGACTTGAGCGAGGGAGAGGGTGTATGAGGGTGAGACTTGAGAGAGAGGGAGGGAGGAAGTGGGAGAGAGATAGAGGGTAGAGGGTTTAAGGTTTTAGACTTTAAGGGTTAATGGTTTAGGGTTTAGGTTTAAAGGTAGAGGGGAGAGAGATAGCACGAGTGAGTGAGAGAGAGAGAGACGTGAGAGAGGCAGAGCAGGTAGGAGGAGGAGTCCTCAAAGAGAGAGAGGGATGGAGTGGGAGAGATATAGAGGGCAGAGGATTTAAGGATTTAAGGGTTAAGGGTAGATGGCTAAGGGTAGAGTGGAGAGACTTAGGAGAAAGAGAGAGAGAGAGAGGGAGGGAGGGAGGGAGTACTAGGAGAGAGATAGAGGGTAGAGGGTTTAAGGTTTTAAGCTTTAGGGTTAAGGGTAGAGGGGAGAGAGATAGAGAGAGTGAGTGAGAGAGAGATACCTAGAGAGGGAGAGGGGGTAGGAGGGAGAGACTTGAGAGAGAGGGTAGAGGGTAGAAGGTAGAGGGTTTAATGGTTTTGGGTTTAAGGGTTTAGGGTTATGGGTAGAGGGGAGAGAGATATAGAGATTTAGTGAGAGGGAGAGGGAGGGAGTGGGAGAGAGAAAGAGAGTAGAGGGTTAGGGGTAGAGGGGAGGGAGATAAGAGTGAATCAGAGAGAGAGAGATACCTGAGAGAGGGAGAGGGGGTAGGATGGTGAGACTTGAGAGAGAGAGGGAAAGAGGGAGGGAGTGGTAGAGATATAAAAAGTAGAGGGTTAAACGTAGAGGGTAGAGGTTTTAAGGGTTTAGAGTTTAAGGGTTGAGGTTTTAGGTTTTAGGGTTAATAGTTTAGGGTTTATGGTTTAAGGGTAGAGGGGAGACACATAGAGGGAGGGAGTTAGAGATAGAGAGAGACCTAAGATAGGGGGAGGGGTTAGGAGGGAGAGACTTGAGAGAGAGAGAGGGTACAGGGTATAGGGTTTAAGGGTTTATGGTTTAGGGTTATGGGTAGAGGGGAGATCAATAGAGGGATTTAGTGAGTGAGGGAGGGAGGGAGGGAGTGGGAGAGAGATAGAGGGTAGAGGGTAGAAGGTATAGGGTTAAGGGTAGAGGGGACAAAGATAGGTGTGTGAGAGAGAGAGAGAGAGAAATAAGAGAAGGAGAGGTGGTAGGAGGGTGAT
>VDFB02270651.1:765646410-765669566 GCA_007258455.2 Sequoia sempervirens | reverse complement strand
ATAGGGATTGAGTGAGAGATAGAGAGAGACCTAAGAGAGGGAGAGGGGATAGGAGGGAGAGACTTAAGAGAGAGGGAGAGAGAGGTTAGAGGGTAAAGGGTTTGAGGGTTTGGATTTTAAGGGTTAAGGGTTTAGGGTTTAGGGTTATTGGTAGAGGGGAGAGAGATAGAGGGATTAAGTCAAAGACAAAATCCCAACCTTAGGATTTTCCCAACACCATAAAAGAATAATAAGATAAGACAGGATGGGAAAGGAACACAAGGAGAAAAAAATGAAGCTCCATCAGGATATGTTGGAACAATTATACACTAATCCCTCCCCTAGGGTGTTTCCTTGCATCAAAACCAAGTGCTTCTTCCTATCATTTGTTGACAAAAAAAATTGGTCCAAGAAGTCTTCATATAGGTTTCTACTTAAATAATCAATCTGGATAGAGTGTTGCTTTGTTGGTGCCATCTTGAGTAAACTAGGGCTTCCTTGCTATCTCAAACCTTAGACAGAATAAAGCTAAAAAAATATGAAATTACAGAATAGAACTTTGCAATTTCCCACAATTCTCTCTCTCAGGTCTCTCTCTCATTCACTCACTCCCTCTATGTCTCTCCCCTCTACCCTTAACCTTGTCTCCCTCTATCTCTCTCCCACTCCTTCCCTCTCTCTCTATCAAGTCTCTCCCTCCTAGCACCACTCCCTCTCTCAGGTCTCTCTCTCTCACTCACTCAATCACTCTATCTCAAGTCTCTCGCTCTCTTAGGTCTCTCTCTCACTCACTCACTCCCTCTATCTCTCTTCCTGATGGAAATTCAAATTTTTTTCCTTGTTTTCCCTATCATTCCTTATGTCTCTAGTCTGTCATAGTGTTCGGGAAAATCCTAAGGTTGGGTTTTTAGCTTTGTCTTCACGTAAAATCCTAGTGTTTGTCTTACACCTTGGGTGGGATCTATTTTGCTGCTACTTTTAGAGGGCCTCTAAAAAATCTTATTCCCCATCATTTTGTCTAAGGTTGGGTCCCTTTGGTCTTAATATTTTATTTCCCCCATGAGATTTTATTTTTCCCTAAGTCTTGGTTGGCCCTGTGTTTCATCATTTGAAAACAACTTATGTGGAACTTTTATCATCCGCCTAGTGATGTCCCCCTCATTCTTTTAATAAATATTTTATTTTACAGAGGGTATTTTGTGTGACCATAGATCAACTGTCGTTTGATCTTAGTCATTCCCTGCCATCCCGCTATGACCCCACCACACTGCTTTGGCTAATCACGTTATCATGGACGAGTGCCATGTGTCCCATCTGATGAAGCCAAAGGGGATTTGTTTGCATGACTATTGATCAATCTTCATTTGATCTCAATAGTTTCCTGCCATTGTGTGATCATAAATCACAAGTTCTTTATTGATCTGTAATGCCCGACGTGCAAACCCCAGAGAACTCAAAAAAGGAAAATAATTTTTTATTTAAAAAAAAAACAATTAAATTAAACTTACAATACATTAATCATAATCACATAACATATTACATCACATTATCTCACTTAGTTCTCTGGGGCACACGAGGTTACATTGCAACCACAAACGGAAATAAAAGATAATAATAAACCATGCAACCAATTATAATATAATAACCATGAATAAATGTGCATCCATGAACCAAAAGCAAGAATATTAAGATACCACATAATCCAATCGTATAAATCTCATCAAATAAAATTACATAGAATCCTAACTATTACATCATTGTTATAATGTTACATTACAATCTTTTGATATAATAATTACAATGAATTTCCGAACCAAGTGGGATGATACAATTTACAATGAATTTTGAATAACAAAATGAGCACTGGTACAACTCCAACCACGGAAATGCTGCGAACAAAGGATGCTAATGGGGAACCCAATGGGTGCGGAGCACATTCCACCCAACCATGTGAATTATAGAAAACTCACCCCCATGCTCAGAGGTGACAATGAAGTTAACTCGACCACGATTGTCAAACCGATTCCATGACAACAAGGTACAAACTCAAATAAAAACTCAGAGAATACAATTAAATCAAGTAATGACAATAACAAGTCACCAAAGTATACTCATAATCACTTTCACAAAATCTGAATCAACAATAGGAGTGCAAAACTAAGGAAACTGATACAACATCCAAAATCCAAAATACATTTCCAGAGGCAAAAGCAACAAGGTGAACAGGAAGTCTAGTGGAGAGTGTCATCGCATAGCTCTCATGGGATCTCCTAGTTGTTCCTCCAACATGAGGCACCGACACCCATCTATGGATCTCCTGGCTCTTCCTCCTACTTGAGGTGCCGGCACCATAGGGTAGCTCATGCGGAGTCAATAACCTCTCATGAAGACGAGATTATGACTTTGCCGACCACGACCTTCTCAATCTATCATTAGTCTATGATATCCCTAATGCATAGACGAGGAATCTATTTTCTGCTATCTTGAGTGTTTTACTACCCATCCCCCTAATTCTATTTTTAGGTTATCACTTGTTTAACTACTCTTACGTGGGTTCTCCTATGCACTTCCTCTTAATCGAGGCGCCGGCCCCAATGAAGAGCCACTCTCCCTAAGAACCCTAACAAAAAATTGAAACAAGACAAGGGTTGAACCTCAACAAATAAGCATGATACCAAAACCAAAACAAGCGAGGCTTTAACCCTCTCGCAACAACTCAGAACCAAAGTCTCAACAACTGTTCAACCCTTCCAAACATGAACCATAAGTTTTCAACTCCAAAGAGAAATTCAAAATGAGAATAACATCCAAAAATAAACAAGCCTCTGGAACAAGGTTTCAAATCAACAATCAGGTTCCCACATCGACATTAAAGCCAACACAAAAAATAGAATGTAACTACACATAATTTGATGATCTCAAAACACCATATCAACTTTACTCAAAGCAATTAAGAAAAGAAGCACTACAGTTTTCTCATCATCAGTTATTAAATTCATGAAAAACAAGGAACAGTTGATATATGTAAATAGAACATTAATTTTTTTATTATAATAAAATTATTAACATTTTATTTCCCAAAGACAACTACATTTCTATTAACAAAAACCATTTAGTTTTGCAGTCTAATCCTTGCATATGAAAAAAAATGCATTATAGTTTATCATATATTTTTATATATAAAAATAAACATACATAAACATATATATATACATATATATACATATATATATATATATTTATATATTTAAATTTTCATAAATTACATTTAAACTAAAATAAATGAATAAATAAAACAGATTATATAAATGTTTAAATTTTATGTAATTTAAATTTAATAAAACAAACAACCAATAAAAACTAAGTTGCCATCGCAGCTCTGTAAGGATCGCCATGGCGCCCCTTTAGGATCTGGGCTGCACGGGCAACAAGGTCGTCACAAGACAGTGATTTAAGACCACTGCGGCATGTTTGCCCCGCTACTAGTATATGGGAAGTGTCACCAATCCCTCCCTAACCCTTATACATTTTAATATATAATATATTTTTTATATATTTTTTTTATATGTATAATTTTGTAGACCTCATTTTATAAATGTAAACTTTGTCTCATTGGTGCACGGATGCCGGCGCAGTCAAGCTCGAATTAAATTTTAAAATAAATTACAGCTTTCCAAAAACTGCATCCAACTCGAAAAATAAACTTCAATCAAAATTTCATATAATATATATATTTTTGTATATCCAATAATAAACAGGGCATTGAATAAATTAAAATTTGCAGAGAAGGAATAAAATTTCTTCAACAATATACAGAGTTATACATGATTTTTTTTTAATTGAGTACTATTTGCCTTCAAATTTGTAATCCGTTTTCTTGTAAAAGAGAGGAATATTAAATTAATTCCTAAACCATTTCAAAACCCAATTTTTATGACAAACAACAATTTTTTCCCCAATCATTTCAAACCCAGATTTTTCCCAAATTAATTGATAACCACATTTTTTTCAAATTAATTGATAGCCCAGATTTTTCCCTATTTTATTTGAAACCCAGATTTTTCCCTATTTTGTTTGAAATCTAGATTTTTCCCTATTTTACTTGAAACCCAGATTTTTCCCTGTTTTATTTGAAACCCAGATTTTCCCTAAATTGCTCAAAACAATATGATTTTTATTGAAATTTTTAAACAAATAAAGAAAAAGGGATTTTTGGAACTTGGACTCTTGCTTATTGAAATGTGATGAAGTTCTTGCTCCAACCATCCCTTCGAATAACTTTCGCTCCTTCCCCCAATACTTCGTTTCCAGCTTCTTCTTCTTCTTCTTCTGTTTTCTTTTCTTGATAGATTCTCCACACAAAACCTTACCAGCACAATCTCCCTCTTTTCAAAAATAAAAATTCTAAAGTACCACCATAATTTTTCCAGCAAAAGAATAATTCCCCTCTTATTTTTCAAAACCCCACTATATTTCCCTCTCCTCCATGCAACCCAACCAACATTTTCTATTATTAGCATTGCATTTTTTGCCCACACATGATTTCCCATTTGTCCTTATTATCTTCTTTTTTTAAAACTCCATTTTGCTAGCCTTACTTGCTCATGCACAAAATTTAAATTTAATTATTTTATTATTATCTTCAACCCAGTAATTTATTTACATTGACAATACACCATTTAATATTTAATAAAATACATGACTTTTCAAATAAATAAACATTTAAATATTTAAACGCAATTTAATCTAATATTTTAATCAACAATTTTTAAATTGAAAACACCACAACATATAAAATACCAACATTAATTATATACAACATAACACAACCACAACCACAAATCATGACAACTACAGAACATACAATACCATTCAAACAAGACGGTTTGACATCATGGAATGGGATGACTTCATTGTCACCTCTGTTTCAACTTTATACAGTTGTGTTATTTGTGCTCGCCCTATCCTGCCAAAGTAGGTGGAATCGAGACTATGTACCTGCAATTCCTACATACAAACAAAGTCGTGCACATGCATATATATATATATATATAAAATCAAAGCATTGTATTGTGAGAAGGAATCGCAGCGTAACACAGCACTCGTAGTGAGTGATGCTACACTGTCCTTCATCACATCTATCCTAACAATTATAATATGATTGATGAAATAACATTTCTAAACTAGAAATTCATCTCATGACATAATCTATTAAATCACTACATCATAATATAAATATGGAAATCAACTAACATCACCAACCACAATGTCATATGAAATAATCATGTCCACAAAAGGAGTAACAACATCATCAAATGTCTAACTAACCAATCACACAAAATAGTACCATCATAGTATCAATGTATCAAACCAAAGCATAACTAATGAGTCCAACTAGCAACTAGGAGGGTTATTACATGATCACAATATCGTGAACGACCACCACGTGTCTTATTTGGTAAAGCTCAAGGAATAAGGGAAATACCTTATTAAATTGATCTGGCTTTAATAAGTTATGCAGCGGGTTACTAAAGTGTTCTTTAGATGAACGTGTTTCAAATCTATGGAGATGTTATAATCTCAGAGGGAAAGTTGCTAGATGGTTAATGATAAAGCTGATGATATTTTGAAGGAACAAGATCACTAATGATCAGGATCTATGGTTTCCTGCTATTGCGTGATTGGAAGTTGCAAGGTTTTGACAGATTGTGATATTGCGGGCGACCGACACATGGATTTCCTTGGCAACATATGATATTGTGGGCCCCTTATTTCCATGTTTGCGATTGTGTCATTTTTTTTTAAGGCAGTCGTTCAATGATTTGATCAAACTGATGGATCAATGGCCAATATTTAAATAAGCATCAAATACGATTGGAGTCATTCCTGTAGTGTGCGAGTAAGATTTAATGGTGGATGAGACACTTTCTGTCATGATTTGATCAAAATAAAAACAATTATCTTATTTTTATTGTTGTTATCAATAAGATTTGTACCTTGTTGAATACAAGATTCAACAATCTACTGAAACATGGAAACCTTCTTCAAATGTGGGTGATCTGAACGAAGAAGGAATTTCTAGAGTGAGATAGTTCTATGAATGATTGATCCTAATCTAAATATTTTTTTGAAGGAAAGAGTTTGAAGGATGGATTGAAATCAAAACTTAAAACTAACTAGTGATTAACTTGTTATTTCTAAAAAATCTAGATTTTGCCACTCACAACAATTTCTCTATTACAATAGTTCTCACAATCTCATTGATACATGATTTCATTAGTAATTCATATGAAGATTCAAAGACATTGAATACATCATACAACCCAAAAACATGAAGTTATGTGAAGAAAACTCATAAAAGCAGGACATTTAAGGCTTCAAACTTGAAAACACGAATACATCAAACTGATGTTACTAGATTGAGACCAAAAAATGAAAAGAACTTTATTTCTTTATTGAAACTAAAAGAGTGTCTATCTGAACTGAGTACAATTGAGTTTACAAGCTCAAGAATGCTAAGAGCAAGAAACTGTATTATGAACTAGGAAGCCACCCAAAAAGACTAAGTCTTTTCAAAAATATATCTCTCAAGAAACCCTAATCTGAGCTCACAAAGAAGCTCAAGTAAAAAAGCTTCAAACTGTCTCAAAAGACTACATAAAAGCCAAAAAAACATCACTTCTCTTATGTTCAAACTGAAAAGCCTCTAAAAATAGGTTGAATTTTCTTTAAAAGCCAGAAAAACACCTTATCTCTCCAAGATAAAGCTCAAACTCGACCAAGAGGAAAAAGTCAATATAATCTGCTAATAATAGCAAGAAATCATAAAACAATTTATAAAATATTGCCTTATAATTCTGCTTTACATGATTCTAGATTTTACAATTTATCTATTTTTGCAATTAAAGATTGCAAAATCTTTGCAAAAAGAATTACATTCTTCTCTCTCCATTACAATGCATTGATTTTCTTTAAAAAAATCATAAGAATATCAATGGAAAATCATTCTCTCCTATCAAGATCCTTAATTTATTTCTCTAAAATCAATTAAAACCAAAACCCTAAGTCAAAAGTGCAAAGATTTCACAACCTTTGTTGATTTCTCACTAAATCAATTAAAATCAAACATATCCTCCCTCGTCGACTCCTCACCAAGGAATCATTAACCACAAAATTCTCTAAGTTCAGCCCCTTACATTGCCAAAATTTAAATAAGGAAACCCCAAGTCTTAGGAAAAATAAGACCATCACTCACAAGGTTTGACCTAAGCATATTAGAATTCAACCACCAAAACATTAGGCTTCAGATTTTGAAAAAAATCATAATGCAAAAATAACCCTAATTCAAATTTCTCCACATGTTAATGTCAAAGGTGAATATTCTAGCTAATCATAATGTTCGCTCAAATTAGGGCATGAGACAAAAGAGTTCAAATGCTAAAATTGATTTCATTTTCTTAATCATCATTTTGGAAAAACCGGTCTCTAGCTAAAAGGATAGCACTGCCACCATGGTTGAGCTCAGACTATAACTCACATGCTGAAGAACCTTCACTCCTATCTTCAGATAGTCGATTTCTTCATTGGGTAAGCTTGGTTTATGAATTATTGTGGCTTTTCACTTCATTCTAAAAGCAATAAGGGTCACTAAGGCCGTGGCTTGGTCATGCTTTGTTCCTGACTTCTCTTTACATTCTCATGGCTCTATTCTTCTTGGTCATCATGTATGGGCATGAACTCGAGCTCTTGTCAAGAAAACGCCATGAGAGAGCTTGCTTGAGGGTTTTCATTTTTTATTGCACACAAGGTAAGCTATTATTATAGCTTCTATGGCTTCACTTTTGAGGCATTTTTGGTCTTGTAGTTCTGGCTTTAACACAGTCTTTTATGCATTTGTGATGGCTCCTTACTTCCTGTGCTTATTAGTTCATTTCTTTTGTGTTCTTTGTTTCCATTGGCCATCCTATATGAGCTCACACTGGATGCTTTAATTGGGGTTTTAAGACTTTACAAAGCTTTGGCTATGACTATGAGCATTATCCTATAGACTTGAAATGGTAAGTTTGGCTCAAAGCATATATTTCATTCTTCAGAACATTGAAGAACTTTTCTCTTATTTATGAAATCACGGTCATACACATGCCACACCATATGTATCTTAGAAAAACATTTTTTATAGCTTTTGGGCTCAACCCAAAATAGGAATCTCCTCCTTTTCCACATTTGAGAATAAACCACTATATGGATATCATGAAAATTGAATGAAAACTATATTCTCTATTTTTGAAGCTCAACCCTTATGATTTCCATCTGTATTTTTGCTATTTCATGTAAAATTCCCATATGGGTTGTCACTTCAAGTTGTAATTTCTATATTTAAAATCAAACCCCAAATGTGGGTATATGGGAAACAAAATTTGCATATTCATTTTGCATTCCATTTATGGGCTTGACCCATCATAATTGGTGCTTTTCTTTGACATTCACTTTGAAAATGCTTGCATGGGTAAGCTGAAAATTGCATTAAAAATATTTTTCTTGATATTCATGTGAAAACTAGCTCGACCCATGAACATTTACTTATTTGTATTTCTATATCTATCTTTTTGTGAATGAAGAGTACCTCTGAATGCATTACTATTTCCATATTGTTTTCTCTGCACACATAATTTTTTGAATTACTTTACTCCACCATACAGCAAACTCTTGCTTTATGTCCTTGCACTTCACATTTGATAATGAGAACAGTTATGAGCTCACTTCTATTTAGTGACCACATGTAGCCTAATATAATAGTGGCATCTGTATTCTTCAGGCCACTTTGATGTTGCCTCCTTATTGATTTTTTCCTTGAAGAAAATAAGGATGATTGACCTCTTGATTATGTTCTTGGTGCAAAAATTTTAATTGAAACATTGGATTTTTATGGACTCCATCTACTTGATTAGTTCAGTGCATGAAATCTTAACACTTCAGAGACACCTTCTATTATTCTTGTCATTTCCTTGTCATTCTGGAATGATCATTTCTCACCTTGTAATTCATAATGTTGAATTTGTATTATCAGCCAAACTGGAACTGACCATTCATTTACCATTTGAATGCAATGCATGTCCCTTCATGCTCTTGGGCTTCAACCTAACACTCTTCATACATTTTTATGCTCCACTTAACAAACTATTCCATAAATCTGTTCTCTTTTGAGATGAAAATTGAAACAAATCTCTTCATTAAGGCATAATGTATGCACTATTCACTATCTTTGATTTGAGAAAAGAACATTGAAGAACTAAACCTTGCACGACATATGATCATGATGAACCAAATAACACTATAGCAAAAGAACATGAACCATACAAAAATGTTTGATATAATTGTACTAAATTAGATGATTGAGTGGATTAAACTCACTATTCACCTGTAGCTTTCAGAAAGCATTAACTTGATTGTTATGAATGCACAGTTTGTTTAATAGCTTGACAGATAACTACGCTTTACTCTTTCAGTTGTATATCATTTCCTTTTTGATGAATATGATGATACAATGTCTTTATCATCCCACTTGTAATGAATAAGGGCAGCATGCCAAGGCCTACCCTTGTGGGAGCCCATTTTTCTCCACATGCTTGGTCTTTGAATAATAAACATCATCATGATTTTCCCTATACCTTAACAAAGAAACAAAAAATCTTAGAATAAAAAAAGGTATGATGATCATGTTGATGTTTCTCCTTCAATTTATGCCTTTTCACTTTACTTGATTGCTTTAGTGTATGATTATTATTAGGCTACATTATTGTTGATGGTTCATATAGGTATCTTCATAATCAGAGCCTCTGACATCCCCCTCTTCCTTCCCACAAGTCAACGGAGCTCGAGAAGACAAAAGGTGCAACATTTCAACATCGACCATTAGCAAATCAGGCAATGATGATTATGTCGTTACTTATGTGATTTCTTCTTTTGCATCTTCCATAGTGTAGTGTGTTATTAGTGATGCACTGTGACAGTCCCATCCATGGCTTGTTTGGATATTTGATTTCATCTTATGCTTTTCACTTTGAAAAGAAAATGCATCTCAATGCATTGTTGTATTATCATTTGGATTCTTGTAATCAAATGAAGCTGTGTAAATGTGAATTATTCCATGAAATAAAAGAAATCAATCAAAAATGCTTTATTATTGTATGCTCAAACTTGTACTTCATTTAATTGTAAATCATTGAATAGCACTTCTAAAAATCTAATTCCTCTTTTCAAAGCATAACTGTCACTTAAAAAATAATGCTAAAGAAGATGCAATCAACACTCAAGCATAACACAAAAATAACTATAACTTCACTTAAGATATAACAATATTCAACCAGCTCCACCAATTAAGTTGTAGCAAAAAATTGGTAACAATTATATCACAAAGTATTCAAGTATTTTTTTAAGTAGTCTCAGAGCCAAAAGCGAAGTTGCAAGTTTTTATATCGAAGAATTGGGATTTCTACAAACACAAAAGTTTTGAGTTAATTTCTGTGTCACTTGGTTATTCTGCACTTGAATTTGAAAAATGGTTTATTGTATGCTTGTTATTGGGCTTTTTGATAAAAAAAATTAGGGCTATAGGTTGATAGAATTGTGGGGAAATGCAGGGTTTTATTTTGTAATTTCATTTTCTGGTTAGTCCTAATTATTTGAAGTATGAAATAGTAAGTAAGCCCTAGTTTATCCAAGATGACACCTCCAAAGCAACACTATGGCCAAATTGATTATTTGAGAAGGAACCTATATGATGATTTCTTGGATCAATTTCCATTATCAACAAATGATGGGAAGAAGGGGTTGGTTCTGGTGCGAGGAAAAATCCTAGGGGAGGGATTGGTATATAATTGTTCAAATATAGCTGATGCTAGGGTTCATCTTACAGGTTTGGAAAGATGAATTTTCCTCACCCATTCTCAAATGGCTGGACATGTGACATGGGGAAGTTGGTTGTTCTAAATGTGTTCCTTGATATAGATTTTCTTAGGGTCGTGGCTATGAGATATGACCCTATCACACGGGTAATCAGGGACAATGATGGAAGGGTTCTGTTGAGCATTAAAAAAGAAGAGGTCCAACAGGTTTTCGATTTGAGTAAGTCAAGTGTATACTTGGTTCCTATAAATTTGAGGAAATGAAGCAGGAATATGGAAAATTAAAGTCTCTTTTTAGAGCTAAGTTGCTTCCACCTCAGTTGGCTAGGGTAGGGGGTTCAAGATTTCATATTAGCCCTAGTGACCAAGAACCGTTCAGAGTAAATTGCTTTCCAAATGATGAGGGCACAACCTGAGACACAGAAAATAACCCACAAACAAGAGACTAATTTTATTATTCAGAAAATGGAGCTTCTTACATGCAGTGGATCTCAAATCCCCAAGTTCTACAACAAATGCAAGCTATAGAAAGCTACAGAATAACCCTTTCACAATATGCGAGCTTGTCCCCAAAAAGTTACCCAAAAATATTAGAAACCCTCCCATAAATAGAGCTCCTCTTTAGTTTGGAGCCAAAACAACATTAAAATTTGAGTTTAGGTGGTTTGGCGCTGAAAATTACAACTTGAAGTTCAAATTTCAAAAGAACATTTGCAATTGTATCTTCTAGAAAGTGCACCAACTTCCCGGGGCTATAACTTTTGATCCGGGGCTCCGATTCACGAACCCTTTGAACCGTTGGAAAGGTTTCAAAGTCAAGAACACACTCAAAATCTACTACGCTGATTTCAGCAAGTTTTGGGGCCATTCTAGAAGCTCTAAGTGCCTCAAATCCAACTCAAAAGATTTTCAGGTGCAAATATGGGAAACTAAAACTGCAATATCTTTCAACCCAGGAATAGAAAATAAAAACTATAAATTGGGAATTTCATTATGATGAAAAGGGTATCCAAAAATGTAAAAACATCTTAAAATTGAGAAACCTGAAATTTAACTATTTTTGGGTGATGCAAGATTGCCCTTACACCACTAGATGCTCCTGCATCAGACACCTAGGGTAATTTGAGACGTGACCCCATCACGTCTCAGATGGTTGAGGAAAACCCAAATAGTCAACTGCTGCCCTAGATAGCCAGGATGAATCTTCCATAGGCCTTCCTCTCCATTTCACCAGATATTCTTCATACTGCCTATTTCTGGTACTCCTTCCCACATGACTATCCAAGATTTCCTCAATCTCCTCCTTTTCTGAAGTAGATGCTGAAATCCCACACTGTTCCATTGTTGGTGCTTCCTTTGCACCACCTTCATGATACTCTATCAAATCTGAAATGTTGAACATAAGGGAAATGTTGAATCCATCAGCAACTCTACCTCGCCATGCATTCCACGAATCATGCTTCTTCAAAATTTTATAGGGACCGAACTTCTTCGCTGTCCTTCAATTTGTTATATGTTCCCCTTTGGAAACCTTTCTTTCCTCAGCTGGACCATCACTTCATCCTGTCGGCTCCTTATACCTATGCTTAAGTCTGCCAGCCTTATACTGCATATTCATCTTGTTAATATGTTCTCTCACCTTCTCATGTATATCCTTGATGTGTTCTACAAAATATTCTGCTTCAACACTTATTTTCTTCTCTTGGTCAATCTTCCTCAATTCTGGAGCTGTTTTGGGGCTACCTCCATACACAATCGGAATGGTGATCTGTACTTATGTTGACAAAATTGTTTGTCAAGAGAAATTACGTCACCGGGTGAGATCGAAGTCCCATCCCTTGGGTTTATCTCTACCAAACATCTTGGTAGGTTACCCGGACTCCTATTAACAACCTCACAATACGCCCATCACGACTTTGTGGATGAGTGTGAGAACTAAACTTCGGCCTAAATGTGACTTCTTCCACAAGGTCCTCCAAAAGTACCCCACAAATTTGGTGTTACAATCTAAAAACAACCACTCTTTGAGACCATGTAGCCTCACCACCTCTTTGAAGAACAAATTAGGCAATGGTAAGGAGCATCATGGGTCTTAGGCATGCTGGAATGAAATGTGCCATCTTCGAAAATGTATCAACCACCACAAAGGCTGAATCATTCCCTCGCTGTGTCCTTGGAAAACCAAGAACAAAGTCCATACTTATATCCTCCCATGGCCTCTCTGGTACAGGTAAGGGCTGATATAAGCCTGTATTCTAGCTCATTCCTTTAGCCATCTGACATACCCTACAACTTTATACAAAATTCTTCACATCTTGTGACAACTGAGGCCAATAATAATGCTCGATAATAGCGTGGTCTTATCTTGACGAAATGTCCACGCCATTCCTCTACTATGCTTCTCATTTATCAGGTTCTCCCTCATGGAATTCCTCAGGATACATAATTGACTTCCTTTAAATAACATGCCATCCTAGATTATAAAATCTAGCCACCTTGCCCTGTCCACTATAATAGGTTCCTTGCAAGCTTTCCAAGCCGCTCTGCAAAATCGGGGATCTTCGCATACAATGTCTTGAGTTCATTAGACAACCACTTCAATGCATCTTTTCATCAATCGCCATTACCTCCCTGCTTAAAGACATCACGCAGCCTATTTGACTTCCCACTCCTATGTTTCAAAACAAAGGTATAACTCTACAAAAACTCTACCCATTTCATATGCCTCTGATTTAATTTTCCCTGACTATTTAGGTACTACAAAGCCTGATGATCAGTATATAGAACAAATTCTTTCGGCAACAAATAATGTCTCCATTTCTTTAATGCTTGAACTATTGCATAAAATTCCTGATCATATACATAATACTTTCTCTTGGCATCATTTAACTTTTCACTGAAATATTTAATGGGCTTACCTTCTTGGCTCAATACTGCTCCAATGGCACAACCACTGGCATCACAATCCACCTTAAACACCTTGTTGAAATCTGGGAGGGCTAGAACAAGTTGGTCTGTCACCTTTTGCTTCAACAGTTCAAAACCTTTTGCCGCTCCAGTGTTCCACTTGAATTCTTTTCTATCCCCTCTCATTGTTTTAGTCAGGGGTCCACAAATACTACTGAAGTTTCTAATGAACTTTCTATAAAAACTAGCCAAACCATGGAAAGATCTCACCTCGGTAGGTTCTTGGGGTGAGCCATTCCAGGAATAACCATCACCTTCTGGGTCCATCTTGAGACCTTCTGCTGAGACAACAAACCCCAAATACACTAACTCCTCTTCACAAAACTGCACTTCTTTAGATTAATCAATAGTTTCTCTTCTCTTAACTTCTCAAAGGCTCTCCGAATATGCATCAGATGCTCATCCAACATCTTACTGAAAATCAAAATATCATATAAATACAAAATAACAAAACTTCCCAGAAATTATTTTAGTACCTCGTTCATGAGTTGCATGAATATTGCTTTCGGTGCGCATTAGTTGGCCAAAAGGCATGACTAACCACTCATTATAGGCCCTCTTTGGTTTTGAAATGGGTCTTCCATTCATCTCCCTCTGAATGCGAGATCTGGTGATATCCACTCTTTAGATCAATCTTTGTGAAATCTTGAGCTCCACTCAAACAATCCATTAAGATTATCCCATCCTTGGCGGTGTGCGAGTTATTTATCTTGTTTATGGCTCCTGGGGAATCATGCACATCCTCCACTCCCCATCCTTCTTTGGTGCTAGTACTGCAGGTACTGCACATGGACTCAAACTCTCCCGTATCAAACCCTTTCTCAACAACTCTTGAACTTGTATGTTCAACTCCTCATTTTCTGCTGGAGTCATTCTATGAGCTGCCTTATTTGGAAAACTGGCTCTAGGAATCAAGTCAATCTAATGACTAATCTTCCTTATTGGTAGTAAACCCTTAGGTACATTATCAGAAACAATATCCTAAAACTCATCCAACATCCCAAAAAATTCTTCTGGAACCTTCTCACTATCCTCATTACTCACTCTAGGAATCAATGCATAACACATACGCTCATGCTTCATACCTTTAAAAAAATTTCTTCCATCTACATAACAAATTCTAGCACTCCTGCATACCTTTTCTTCGATCTCCTTTAGGGGTTTCAACTTGTGATGAACCCCATCCTTTGTTAAGGAATAAATGTTTGCATGGCCATCATGTATAGCTCACCTATCGAACTACCACGACCTCTCCAACAACATATGACATGCATCCATGGGGATGATATCACAGAGTAGCTCATCATGGTAGCTCCCGATCTTGAATTTTACTAAGCACTACTCATTGACCAAAACTTTGTGGTCTTTTTGTAACCAGGCAATCCGATATGGATGCGGGTGCCTTTCCCTCTTCAGCTTCAACTTTGTGACCATCTCCTCGGACACTAAATTATTAGTGCTTCCACCATCAATAATGACATCACAACATTTTCCTTCACACTTGCACCTTATGCAAAATAGATTCTTCCTCTGTTCTGGTTCCTTTTCCTTAGTCACTAGGGCTCTCCTAATCACTAGGGCTTCTCCCCTTTTAGCATCATCTAAATGTTCAGATTGGGCCTCCTCATCTGCATGCGCAACCCTTCCACGACCTTCTGGCATTTTAATGCGCCCTTCGCGCCCGGTGTTTGTGGACATTCATATTTCGATGCCCTTCTTCACCACACTGAAACCACGTTCCTCTAAAACCACCTCTTCCGGATCCTTGTCCATATCTCCTCATCCTCTACCTCTTTGATCACCACTATTTTTGATGGCGGGGTGGTAGGGGATTGTCATTTCTTTGGCCCGGCAGGTACCCACATCTTAACTTTTCTTTTCATCATCATTTTGGCTTCCTGAAGGTCTGCCATTTCCCCTTCCAATTTGACCTCCTCATCCTTTTTTCTTTCCATCAAATCTTTTGTTCAGCTTCTCTTCCACCTTTAGAGCAAACTGATACACATCCTCAATCGTTGTCATTCTAACTAAGCTTAACTCCTCCTGAATGCTCAGTCATAGCCCATTAAGATATCGGGCTACCTTCTCCTTATTGGCCTCTGTGTGACCCATTCGAATGATTATCTTGTGAAAATCTTCAGTATATTCTTTCACAGATCTGCTTCCTTACTTCAACCCTTGCAATTTCTTCAATAAATCTAACTCGTAGTCAACTGGTATGAACTGCTTCTTCAGTTTCTCTACCATGCAATCCCATCTGGTGATCTTGACTTTTCCTCTTCAAGTTCTTTCCAACTGGACCTCTTTCCACCAAATACTGGCATGGCCCTTCAGCTTCATTTTTGCAAACTTAACCTGATATGGGTCTTCTACTTCCTCATACTCAAAATATTCTTTTAGCTCGTTGATCCAGTCGATCAACTCTTCTGCGTTCAGACTTCTGGAATAACTAGGGACTTCTGCTTTGGGTCTTTTTCCGATCTTCGAAATAGCCCTTATTAGCCATATTTGGTCTTGATCAATTTCTTCTTCTTCCTCTTCTACATCTGAACCTTCTTTCTCTCCTTCATCCTCACTTTCCTCCCTCGGGTTTAACCCTCTTCTCAACTGCTCTTGTAACGCATCAATCTGTCTCTGGAGGGCTGCCAGTGCATCTCTTCCACTAGCATCTCTGCTGCCTTGACCACCTTTGGCACCACCATGCCTACCAGGAATCACTCTTGGGGGAATCTTTCTTGACCTTGACCCACAACCACGGTCCTGGTGTGAACTGCCTCACGATCGGCAATCTGTCCACATGCTCAAGAAAACCCGCTCTGATACCACTTGATGAGGGCGTAGCCCGAGACACAGAAAATAACCCACAAACAAGAGACTAATTTTATTATTCAGAAAATGGAGCTTCTTACATGTAGAAGATCTCAAATCTCCAAGTTCTACAACACATGCAAGCTACAAAAAGCTACAAAATAACCCTTTTGCAATATGCGAGCTTGTCAAAGGATGCAAAAATATTAAAGGGTTCGGGAATGGAACAACAATTCCAAATTTCAAAAGAACATTTGCAATTGTATCTTCTAGAAAGTGCTCCAACTTCCTGGGGCCATAACTTTTGATTCGGGGCTCTGATTCGCGAACCGTTTGAACTGTTGGAAAGGTCTCAAAGTCAAGAACATGCTCAAAATTTGCTATGCTAATTTCAGAAAGTTTCAGGGCCATTCCGAAAGCTCTAAGTGCCTCAAATACAACTCGGAAGATTTTCAGGTGCAAATATGGGAAACTAAAACTGCAATATCTTTCAACCCAGGAATAGAAAATAAAAACCATAAATTGGGAATTTCATTGACAAAAAGGGTATCCAAAAATGTAAAAACATCTGAAAACTGAGAAACTTGAAATTTAACTATTTTTGGGTGATGCAAGATTGCCCACACCACTGGATGCTCCTGCATCACCAAATCATTTCTTGGCCACTTTTTATTCATTGTGCCAGATTTTAGGTTTCAATCTTAGCACGATGATGCCCATTGCCTACATGTTCATGGGGGTGAAAATACAACACCCCAATTTTTCTGTGACATATGATTTTTCCTCCTTCTTGGCTAAAAGGATACATGAAGGGTTGTCGAAGTTGCAGTGGAATGATACAGGAACTCAATTATTTTGGTATTCTATGTTGATACATATGTTCTTGTGCAAGAATGTTGACTTCTTTTCTAAGAAGTTGGAATTAAGGAAATTTTTTGATGGAGAAAGATTGCCTATATAGATATGGACTGCATACTTATCATGTAATAAAGAAGGCACCAGTTATGTGCAATTTGATAACTTCTTTGCTTCTAGATTAAGGGCTAGACTGATAGTGAATGTACCTAGGATCCATGAGGAATTGCATGATTTCCTCAGACCGAAGGGGAGGAGGCTAGAATTAAAAGTCAACCATAACTGGGGTGACATTATTCCATACCTAATCAGCACTGTTTTGAGGGTATATGGTTTTCAAGGAAACCCCCATATACTACCATACAATGTGCCACCAAGAGTGGGATTTGTAGAGGTTATGTGGAAAATAGGTTGTATCCATGAGGATAACCTAACTGGGAGGGGTAAGGGAACCTTTTTCCTAGATTATATAGTGGCATCTAATTTTGTATTTTCAAAGGGAGGATGGGTACACTTTGGAAAATTATTTGATGATTACCACTTAAGGTGTGGTCCAAAGAGGTAACATTATCTTGAGGGCTTCTTTGCCCTTTTCAGACAGAGAATAAAGGGTGGAAAGTTTTTGCACAAGTTCAACTTTCCTGGGGACCTGATTAGAAACAAATGATCTAAATAGGTAGGAGTTGAACAAGGAGAAATGGATAGCTTATGATAAGCTATTAGATATTGTGCACAAAATGGATCCAAAGTATGATCCATTGTTGGAGTTCAATCCACATCATAAAAAAATTGATTTTCTAATGGAGAACTTCAAAGAAATTATGGGCACCTTGATGACCAAGAAGATAAACTTGGAATTGAGTCTGGGTGTGCAAGAAAAAGGTGCCAGGCCAATGGAAAAAATCCCAAGATACCAGTCCACAGAAAGGAGGCCCATTTATAGGAGGAAAAAGGATGACAATAGTGATGAAGAAGAAGTGGACAAAAAAGGTAAACATAATGAAATTTCCTACACAGCCAGGTCCAAAGCTCAAAACACCTGGGGAAATTAAGATTATTGATCTGGAATCATCACCAGAAGATTGTCCTTCATCACCACCATCTGAACCAAGCCCTAAGAGGCAAAGGACTGATCAACCACCAGAGGATGTGATGGATGAGATTATTGTTATTGATCAAGATATGCAAATTGGTATGCCTTCCCCTCCTAAGTCAGCTGAATTAGTTTTATCTGATTTGGATATGAAAGGAAAATGTGTACAAGATGCAAGAATGGAGGCATGTAAGGATTTTCTTGATGATGATGCATTTATAAAAAATCTTGTCTTCTTGCAATTGGTATGGAGGATGAAATTTGAGGAATATCTAGATAAATGTAAAAAGAGGAGAGAGTTGAGACCTGATAGGTCAGACCAGGAGAATGATGAGGAAGTGAAAACTGAATTAATGGAAGAATTCAAGAACATTACTCCTGAGGAAAGAAGAAAACTGGTGACTTAGGCTAGTGTAGTGATTCTTCCTGAATGGGCCATTGCAGATGTTGTAGCTTTTAATGTTGTTCTAAAGTCCAAGAATCCCTTGCAAGACTCTAAAGAAGAGGTCAAGGCAACATTGCAAGACTCTTCCTTTAGTGAAGAGTATGAGACTTTGGAAATTTGGGCATTGGCCCCATAAGAGAGAAATCTAAATGTTACAGATATTAACCCAAATTTTAGAGAAGGATTAATAATAAAAAGGGCTTCAGAGACCTCAACCACTGAGGCCACTAATCTAACTGTGAATGTAGCCAAATTGGCCCAAAAGACTGCTGAAAGAGAAGAGGTTGAAAATAATATCCTAAAGGAGAAATATAACCTTTTGATTGAGGAATTAAAAAAAATGCAGCAAAAGAATGTTGAGTCATAGGTTGAGGTGGATAGGTTAAGGTATAAATAGATTGGGGAGACATCAAGTGCTCTAGGAATCAATTCATTTCCTTCCACATCAGGGTCAGTGCCTCCTGCTTCTCCAATTGTTTCCACACCAAGGTCTCCTAGTCAGAATCCTTCCCTCACCCCTCCTTTAGAACAAATTGATGAAGAAATAGATTGCTTTGTCGATCCTACAAAGAAGCATCTTATGCAGAAAATTGAAGAGTTACAGGAATCATTAAAGGTAAGTGAGGAGGGATCTCTTTTGAAGCAAACGGAGATTGTCACTATTGTCTTGAGGACCTTAAATAAAAAGGTTGATAATAGATTATCATCTATAATGTATTATTTATATTATTTATTATTTGATGCAATATAGAATATAGACAGGGACCAGGAGGTAGTGATACCACTAATTCAAAATTGGATCCCTAGGGCCAATGATTTGGGTATAATGTATATAGCCTCAAGGTTTGATAAAAGTAACAAGCCCCAATCATTAAAGCCTACTCATGTGTTATTAAAATCATTGCAAGGTTTTCAGAACTTACCAAATGACTTAAGTAGGAGGATCAGGGAATTGGTGAAGAATTTTGATGATTGGGGTAACACATTGTTACCTGATATAATTGATGAGCAAGGGAAAATCAGGTCACTCTATCAGTGGCAAGATCAAGCAAATGAGGTCATCAATGACCAAATTAAATTAATTTGTGATGACTCAGATTATGATTTATTGGTGGGTTGTATGGATAAAATCATTAGCACCAGCTCATTTTTGGAATCTTTTGAAAGAGATGCGAATCAAGTAGGGATTAAATATACACCTTATAATGCTAAGGTAAATGAGGTAATTAATTTTGACTAGTTGACTAATGAAGAATATTAGAAATGGGTAATTAAATATTTAACTAAGGAAGAATAAAAGAAGTGGGCTGCTAATGGTTGGAAAATAAGTTGTTGCAGTTACAATGGTTTCTAGTTTTGCTTTGGTGGTATTCTTAGTGCGGGATTCTTATGGCTTTTGCTGTTGCATCAACTTTTCTCAGCTGGTATGATGAACATGAATATTCTCCAAGGTGATTGTTGCTGTAACAATTTTTGGAATGTCACCAGGTATTCCAATTGGTTGGTGACATGTGTACTTTCTAGCCCAATGCTTGTTTTCTCCTTCATTTTCTATAAGAAGGATCTCAAGGCCAGAAGTAAGGGTTAGCAAGTTAGACAATTTAGGGTCAAGTCTAGATGAAGTTGCAGAGAAAATTGTAAATTTTGATGGTTTTATAAAATGTAATTTAGGTTTTTAGTCATTCTGTAATAGGTTTTGAATTCATGGAGATTTAATGTTGTATACAAATACTAGAATTTGAGTTGAAATGATAAATTCAAACTCATGTCTCTCCAATGTACATGCATATCTAAATTTTGAATAAGATAACTAAGGGTTGTTTTATTCATCTCAATGTTGTGGTGTGTATGATCCTTATTTAAGATTTAATTCAAGGGATTAATTAAAATTCTTAAATGGGATTATAGGCGGATATGTTTTGGATAAGGATTTGATAAGTAGTATTGGGTTAGAATACATATTGATGAGATTGCAATGCAATGTTATCAGGAATCTTATATGTTATGTGTTAAATCTATCATAAACCCTTGAATAATTATGAATTTGACTCCCACAATGGATAAATGGCACTAATCTAAGTTGTATGATTCATTATTTGTTCATCTTTACCTAGAACTTGCTAAAAATTGCAAATCAATGACCTATTTTATCTTGGGATTGTGTTGTAGTTATCTCATGCTCCAAATAGCTGATAATGTCGATGAATAGCCAATTCCATTCGATATTATCCTATTATGTTGAGCTATTAAATGAGATTATATGTTATTGTTAATGTTGTTTATTATATTGGTGCAGAGGTTGTAAACACATTAAGGGATCACCCTCTCGGGTCTTACAGAGCTTGAAGTGTAGGAGGCTTTTTTAAAGTCCTCATCATTTGGTCTAGGTCGTTTGAGCTACCCTTGATTGTGATTAGCAATTCCATAGGTCGATTAGAATACCAACCTAGTTACATTGTAAAACAAAACCAACACTCCCCTCTACCCTTAACCTGAAACCCTAAACCCTTAACCCTTAAACCTTAAACCCTTAAACCATCTACCCTCTACTGTTAACCCCCAATCCCCCTATCTCTCTTCCACTCCCTCCCTCTCTCTCTCTTAAGTATCTTCAATATCCTACCCCATCTCCCTCTCTTAGGTATCTCACTCACTCACTCACTCCATCTATCTCTCTCCCCTTAACCCTAAACACTAAACCCTAAACCCTTAAACCCTCTACCTTGTTTGAATATTTTCCTCAATCCATACTGACATGTAACTCTTGGAGGGAAAATTCACTGTGACATTAGTAATGTCTTGCTAACTAGCTATTTTAAATCTTGTCAAAATTTTCATGTCACCGAGACAGAGATTATGTCTTGCCAAATGAAGTCTATCGCTGTGACAAGAAGCATTCACTGTGACCTTCTATCGAATGGAGAGCTTTGGCCAATAGTATGTTCTTATCGGGTGTCAAGGAAACATAAGGGTCTTAGGGAGAAGTCCCAGTGATTGGTGAAAGTCTCACTGATAGCATATGGCTATCGGGGTAACACAAGGGTCTTGGGAAGAAGTCTCAACGATGAAGGATGTCTCGTCGATAGCATGTGGTCATCGGGCTAACACACAGGTGTCGGGAAGATCTCTCAGCAACTATTGGAGGGTCTCACCAATGGGATACTCTTGGAGCCTTTGCGGTGACACTAAAGGGTTTCAGTAAGATGTCCCAGTGATCAATGAAGGTCTCACCAATGGGGATACAACTGAAGTCATCGGAATAGCTAAAGGCGATCAGTATAAAGTCTTGGCAAAGGTCAAATTTCTTACCAACTTGGTAAGACATGGGCGCGCGGTGAAAGGTCTCAGTGAAAGACAGATGTCTTGCCAACTATCACATGCTTTGGTGAAACATAAGAGATCTCACTAAAAACTTTTAGCAACAATTGAATGTCTTAGCAACAGATGGGTGTCGATTCAAAACAACATGAAGTGCTCGGTGGAAGGTCTTGGCGAGAGCGGTAGTCTCACCGAATGGAAAACTCATGACGGTATGACTTGTGGTATTCAGTGTGAGTCTTGCCAATGAGGAAAACTCTTTCCAATAGGAATGAGATGGTTATTGATAGATTTGGTATGACTTGTGGCTTTCATTATAATGACTTGCCAATTGTTGGGACTCTTGGTGACATCGATATGAAGAATTTGTGGCATCAGGGAGACACTATTAGTGTCTCACCGATATGCCAACAAAGTTTGAACTCCTCTGACCCAATTGACCATCCTATGTGGAGCATTATGTACCAATCAGAGGAAGTGAAATTCAAATGGTTGGCAGTTGGATTTTTGCAACAATTGCGACATTGGAGCTGAACTGCATGCAAGGAAAAATATCCAATGAGAGGAAACTTTCTACGATGGGGCAATGGTGGATAAGGATTAATAGAGGAAAAAAATTAGAATGTGATAAGATAAAAGAAAATCAATTCTAAAAATGAACTAGAGAGATGAGAATCGGATTCTTGAGTACATTTTTCTATAACTAGATGAACAGTGAATGAAGCTATTGTGAACTGATACTAGAGAGTTGTATCTCTGCATTGTATGTAATTGTTGTTACTATAAC
>VDFB02270651.1:765630948-765646310 GCA_007258455.2 Sequoia sempervirens | reverse complement strand
CTATCTCTCTCCCACTCCCTTGCTCCCTCCCTCTCTCAAGTCTCACCCTCCTACCCCCTCTCCCTCTGTTAAGTCTCTCTCTCTCTCACTCACTCTTATCTCCCTCCCCTCTACCCTTAACCCTCTACCCTCTATTTCTCTCCCAATCCCTCCCTCTCTCTCTCATTGAATCCCTCTATCTCTCTCCCTTCTACCTATTATTTATTTTTACTGTAACCAGGTTGGTCTTCTAATTTACCTATGGAATTTCCAATTTTAGTCAAGGGAAGCTGAAAGGACCTAGACCAACTGACAAGGATTTTAAAGATGTTCTATGCTTTGATCTCTACAAGACCTGGGAGGGTGATCCCTTAATGCATTTACAACCTCTAGACCATTATTGTAAACAACATTAACAACAATAGATAATCTCATTTAATAGCTCAACATAATAGTATAATACTAAATAGAATTGGCTTCTCATCAATAATATCAACTATTTGGAGCATGAGATAACCACAACACATTCCACGGTGGAAAAAAGTCATTGATTTACAATTTTTAGCAAGTGCTAGGTAAGGACAAACAAAATATTGAACCATACAAATTAGTACAACTTACATCAGTGCCATATATCCATTGAGGGAGTCAAATTCATAAACATCTAAGGGTTTATGACAAATTTAACACATAACATATAAGATCCTTGAGAACATTGCTTTACAATTTCATCAACATATATTCTAACGCAATAATACTTGTCAAATCCTTATACATAACATATCCACCTACAATCCCCATTTAAGATGTTTTGAATGCTTTGTGATACCAAAAGTAGAAGAATAGTTACTTTATTTTGATCAAACCATGGCAGTAGATGTCATGGCCGCCATTAAAGCTTACTTGCATGCTGCATGAATGACTCTAATCACATTTGATATAGATTCAAATATTAGCCATCAATCCTTCACCTTGGTCAGATCATTAAATGACTTCATTTAAAGTAAACTGACATAGTCTCCATCATGGCAATAAGGGGCCCATCATGCTACTTGTTGCCAAGGAGATCCAAATGGTGCTCGCATGTGATATTGTAATCAATAAATACCTCACAAATTTTGATCACGCGATGGTAGGAATCCGTGGATCTCAACCATCAGTAATTCTATTTGTTCAATGCAATCTCTAGCCTTGTTATTAACCATCAAGCACCTTTATACTAAGATTATAACATCTTTGTTGATTTAAAACATGTGCATCTTATAACTGCTTTAGTAACCCACCGAATAATGTATTAAAGATGCATCAAAGTATTTATCATTCCTTTAGCTTCACTGGATGAGACACATGGTGCTTTCCTGTGATATCACAATCAACAAAGATAGTGTGGTGGGGTCATCGTGGGATGGTAGGGATGACTAAGATCACATGATGATTGATCTATGACCATACAAACTTGTCTCTCTACAAAATAAAAACATTTATTAGGGGAGAGGATCGAGTACTCATGCGAGGTCCAATAGTCACACACTAAATCGTGATGATAATACCTAGTCTTACCACATATTTATATTATTTATTGTAAATAAATAGTCCATATGTTAATAAAAAAAACCAAATGTTGATAAAAAGCAGACCCATACCTGAACAAATGAGAACCTCTAAATGTTATGTGAAAAAAACATAAATACATTCATGAAGAAGTGAAAGAAGTAATTTCTTGTTTCAAATAAAATATCACAACTCTCCACTATAAGTATATCATTTAAAAAAATAAAATTCTCATTCAATAAAATAAGACACTCATTTAAACAATTATTGTTATCATAGTGAAAAAATATTGTTCTTATGTGTACAACAATTGGGGTAGCAATGTACAAGCATTCGATAATTTTATATTAATAGTTTTTCCTATCACAAATATAAAATGTGAGCACAATAAATAACTTGTATTTTCCCATTAAATGTGAAGGATTTTCAAAAAGTTTTAGTGTTCAACTATTGGTCCATTTTTTTTTAATATTAGTTCTATTTTAAATAATTATGTGTTGTTTTTATAACAACAAATAGATTTTTCGTGCTCAACTATTAGTCCTTATGTGTTTAATATAAAAGGTAGAGGTATCAAATATTTATGGTTATCAATAAGTATTTGGTCCACTTAGGTTGTATATTAATTTTAATTTAAATAAAAATATGATTTTCTACAAGCAACAAATGATATTTTTTTGTTCAACTATTGGGGGTTCCATGATTAAGTTTTGGTCAAACCTTTAAAAAGTCAAATTTTAGACATTTCTCAAAATATCTACTGATGTGGCAAGTTCCATGATGAGTCATGCCTCCAAACCTTAGTTATAGATAAATAAGAGACAAGTCTACATTTCAAAAAAAAATGAAGGTTCTACGATATTCCAATGAATTGCTACATACTAAGAAAGTTAGCCTGCATGACTACAAGGCCCTCTCCCCTAAAGGAATAAGAGGGCATCACTAGGCTGATGATAAAACAAAAGGGGGCCTAGCCTAGATGAAGAGATGGGGCTTAAGTCATTTTAAACCTTCCTAAAAAGTAATCATCAAATAGATCCCATCCAAAGGTGTAAGATGAACACTAGGGTTTTACATGAAGACAAAGGTAAAACCCCAACCTTAGGCTTTTCCAAAAGACCATAGATGACCAAAGACACAAGGCAAGATAAAATAGAACACAGAGAATAAAACTTTGAAGTTCTGTCACTACCCATAACCCTAAACCCTAAACCATAAACTCTTAACCCTTAAACCCTCTACCCTCTCTCTCTCTCAAGTCTCTCCCTCCTAACCGCTCTCCCTCTCTCACCCCTCTCTCCCACTCCTCCCCTCCCTAACCCCATCCCTCCCCTCCCTCTCTTAGGGTCCCTCTCTCTTTCACTCTCCAACCCCTCATCTCTCTTCCATCTTCCCTGAACGATCCCCTCCTCCTCTCCATCCCCCTACCGGAGGTCTCCTCCTCTCCGTCCTCCACTCATTTCTCCCTCCCTCGCCACTTCTCGACATCTTTGATTTTCTCTCCAGCCACCCTTTATCCTTCCCTTTCCCTCCTAAACCCTTAAATCCTGACTCCTATCTCCTCCTTTCCCTCCATTCCTTTATCTCTCTTCCTCCATTATCTCCTCTAGCACCACTCCCTCTCCATCTCCTATCCTCCCTCCCCTTCCTCTCTTGATTTCTTTGATCCTTTTACCCTACCCCCTCTCCTCTCTTCTCTCTCCATTTTCTATCTCCACCCTCTTCTTTACCAACCATCCATTTCTCCCCTCCTTCCATCTTCTCCTGGATCTGAATCCTTCTACTTATTCTTTCTCCATCTTCTTTGCCCTCCCTCTCCCTCTCTTGATTCTCTGCTTAGTCATTCCATATTTCCATTTTCTCTATCCGTCCCTCCCTCTCTCTCTCTGAAGACTCTCCCTCCTACCCCCTCTCCCCCTCTCAGGTCTCTCTCTCTCACTCTTTCCCTCTATTTGTCTCCCCTCTACCTTTAAACCTAAACCATAAACCATAAAACCTTAAACTCTAAACCCTTAAACCCTCTACTCTCTCGCTTAACCCTCTACCTTCTTTCTCTCCCACTCCATCCATCTCTCTCTCAAGACTCCCTCCTACCCCCTCTCCCTCTCCTCAGATCTCTCTCTCACTCCTCACTCCCTTTATCTCTCTCCCCTCTACCTTTAACCCTAAACCTTAAACCATTAACCATTAAACCCTCTACCCTCTATCTCTCTTCCACTCCCTCTCTCTCTCAAGTCTTACCCTCCTACCCCCTCTCCCTCTCTCAAGTCTCTCTCTCTTTCTATCTCTCTCTCACTCACTCTTATCTCCCTCCCCTCTATCCTTAACCCTCTACCCTCTATCTCTCTCCCACTGCCTCCCTCTCTCTCTCATTGAATCCTTCTATCTCTCTCACCTCTACATGTTGGTTTTTTTACTATAACCAGGTTGGTCTTCTATTTTACCTATGGAATTTCCAATTCCAATCAAGGGTAGCTCGAAGGACCTGGACCAACTGACGAGGATTTTAAAGACCTCCTACACTTTGGGCTCTACAAGACCTAGGAGGGTGATCCCTTATTGCATTTACAATCTCTTCACCATTATTGTAAACAACATTAACAACAACATATAATATCATTTAATAGCTCAACATAATAGCATAATACTAAATAGAATTGGCTATTCATCAATAATATCAACTAGTTGGAGCATGAGATAACTACAACACATTCCATAGTGTAAAATAGTCATTCATTTGCAATTTTTAGCAAGTGCTAGGTAAAGACAAACAAAATACTAAACCATACAAATTAGTACAAGGGTGATCCCACAATAGTGGTTTACAATTTTTGGCCAAACTGGACACTAATATATTTTTTATTAACAAAATTCCACATTCGGGTACCTATAGCGATTAAACTATGAGGAATTTGAAGATGATGCAAACTAGAGCCTTGTCACATTTTTTCTGTAGATTCTAAAAATATTTTTTTCAATTTTTTTGGAATCAGATTGCACTTCTTTTTCCATCTCCCACGAAAAATTGGTTTTTTTCAAAAAATAACATTTTAAAAAAGTGACGCACACTGTATAATGCATAACTTTTTTTCCTTGAAAGATAAAATTCCAATTCTTTCAAATTTAGATTTCTAACTCTGATATCTAGTGCTTCCACTTGGTTAGATAGTTTTGTATTGAATATTTTTTGTTTAATCAAGTTTCAAAGTCAAATCAATTACAATTTAGACATAACATGATTGTATAGCGCATAACTTTTACTATATGCATTGAAATTTTTTATTTTATTTTTGTTGGATCAAGGACTCCAATATCTGGTGCACTCATATTTTAAATTTTTTTTTGATAATCTTCTATTTTTCCACTTGTGTAGAACAGAGAGTTTTGTTTTCAGTGAAAAGCCTATATTTAATAAAACTTAAAAAACAGATAGATAATATAATCAAAACATATTAAAATTATATTTGTTGGATAGCTCATTTTGAGGGGAACCCAATACTGGTTGGTTTTTTGAGATCTCTTCCATTTTCATTCTCAAATCGAGCTTCGAAGTGCAAAATTCTTAGCAATTTTAGTGCCTTAGGGGGGAAGGGTGAAAAAACATGGGTTCGGTCGAACAGTTGTTCGATCGAAGAAAATAAAAGTGTTCAGTCAAACAGGGGTTCAACCAAACCAACTATCCATATAATAAAAAAATGATTTTAAATGGGTTCGACCGAACATTCTAAAGATGTTCAGTCGAACCCCTTGTTTTTAATATTAATATAAATATTAATTATATTCTTTTTAAATGAGAACTTGAGAGAAAGATATGGAGGGAGTGGGGGTAGGCAGTAAGGCTTAAATTTGATGGCCATATGACCATATTTAAAGATTTTTTCCATAGAATACAATAAAAATTTTAAGAAGATTGTAAACGGAGATATTTTGGATAAACTGTCAAAATTTATATAGAATTATAATGATATATATGTTTGATTTATATATAATTTTACATACATTAAGGTATATCATAATGTTTTAAGGGCGCCCTTGAATAGATAACCGTAATTAAAAAATTTGTTGATAGGAAAAGTCGACCATCAAATTTAATCCTTGGTAGGAGGAAGATACTTTAGAGAGAGAGGGGGGAGTGGGAGAGAGATAAAGGGTAGGGGGTCCCATGGTTTAAGGGTTAAGGGTAGAGGAGCTTGAGAGGGAGAGTGGGTAGGAGGGAGAGACATTTTAGAGAGAGAAGGGGGGAGCGGGAGAGAGATAAAGGGTAGGAGGTGTACAAGGGTTAAGGAGACAGAAGTAGAGGAGAGGAGGTAGGAGGAGAGACTTGAGAAGAAGAGTGGAGAGTGGGAGAGAGAAGATAAAGGAGTAGGGTTTAAGGATTAAGGGTAGAGTGAAGAAGAGGAGAGGGAGTAGGAAGGAGAGACTTGAGAAGAGAGAGAGAGGGGAAGTGGAAGAGAGATGAAGGGTAAGAAGTTTAAGGGTTAAAGGGTAGAGGAGAGAGGAGAAAGGAGCAAGGAGGAGACGAAGAAGAGAGGGGGGGCAGTGAAAGAGAAGAGATAAAGGTAGGGGTGTACAAGTTAAGGGTAAGAGGGAGAGGGAGAGAGAAGGGTAGGAGGAAAGACTTGAAGGAGAGACAGGGGGAGTGGGAGAGAGATAAAAGGAAACAGGAGTTTAGGGTTAAGGGTAGAGGAGAGAGGAGAATAGGGGTAGGAGGAGAGACAGTGATAGGGGGAGAGTGGGGAGAGGAATAAGGGTAGGGTTTGGGGTTAGAGGGTAGAGGGGAGAGAGGGAGAGAAGTGCTGAGGAGAGAGACTTGAAGAGAGGGGGTGGGAGAAGAGATTAAGAGGTAAGAAGTCTACAAGGTTGGGGGAGAGAAGAAGAGAGAGAGAATTAGGAGGGAAGACAGAGAAGAAGATTGGAAGTGGGAGAAAGATAAAAAAGGTTAGGAGTAGAGGGAGAGGGGGAGAGAGGGTGGAAGAATGATAGAGGTAGAAATTACAAAGGAGTTTACAGGAGTATTAGGGTTAGGAGGTTTAAAGGTTAGGTTTTATTTTTTTATTTGCATTCATTTTTATGTTTTATTAATGTGTACAATAATTTTATAATTAGATAATACTTAATTTTAAAATTTACATAATTTCCCATGAACAATTCAATGGAAAAGATATAAGTTTTATATAATTGTATATAATATTATTGAACTTAATAATTCCATGAAACAAATATAAGTTTTATATAATTGCAATTTAGGAAAAATGATTTTTTAAAAAATCACTAAATTTCAAATAAGGATTGAAAGCATATAATATGGGTTTTACATGCAATGAAAAAAAGTGAGAGATGATGTATCAAACATTCTTGAACTTAAGAATTTTCCATGGAACAAATATGTACATATAATTGTAATTTACACAAAATGATTTACAACTATGTACAAGTTACTATAAGTTCTCATTTGAACATGTATGGGTTACAGTGAACTTGAAAACCATGGATATAATCTAAGTCAAAGATTTTGGTTCAGCCTGCTCTTCAATAACATGTAGAATTTTTTGATGATCATCACTATCTAGTCTCCATTTTCTTCGGCCATGTGCATGTGGAACTGCATGAAGATGTAGAGTGGCAGCAATTATTAAGTGACTATATTGATATAGCTTGTTATCAGGTTGATAGTCAACAAAATGAATCCCATGCTGAACAAATTTGACTTGTTTTAGATATGTCCCTTGTACTACAACTGAACCTACATGGTAAACATGAACCTAATGTAAGACATATGAACATGTGTACAATATTTTCATGCACAAGGTTTGTACAATATATATTTAATGTTTATAATGTAATGTGCACATGTGAATACAATGTATATAAAATTTTAAATTCAAACTCACATGTGGGAAATAACATTCCATCACTTGTTTTAGGTTTTGTTAGCTTATTCCTCTCTTTTGTGCAACGCAATAAATAATAGCTATCACCTTCGATGCTTTCAGGCTTTGCTATGACTGCAGAAACATCTCCTATACACCAAATTTACACAAAAAAATCTTAAAAATTAGAAATGTCTCTAAAGATCATTAACTAGATATATATAATAATTAAATTATTGAAAACTTACACATGTACCTTTTCTAACCAATCCTGAAATATGGTCATAATCAATTGAAATCAAAGGAATGTCTTCAAATCTTTCTTCCTCGTCTTCATCATATGTTTCTGAAACAACTAGTGGCACTGTATCCCATTTACCAACATATCCAAGTTATTGATTGTTGCATGCATAATCAGAGTTTCCCTCAATGCACTTAGTGCAAAAACAAGAGTAATCCCTTGTGTCTAATATCCATCCATGGCGACTATCTAAACTCCTAACACAATGCAAAGATCTTGTTTTTTCTACCCTCTTGCATCCATGCATCAATCTTCTATCCACACCTAGATACATATGTACAACAAAAAACTTATGTGAACAAATATGTATATATATATTTTAAATTTAAATAAATTCAAATTTTTGATTTAATGTAATTTATACATACCTGATATCTCCCAAAACACTCTATGTGGAATGTGTCAGTTTGTTCTTGAAGATATGTCGACCACATTTGATGCAAAGTGTTTCTTGCACCATTCAACAACATCATGTGCATTGTCTAGATGATCTTCTGGATAACTCATTTGATACTTTCTTAAAGCTCATTTGATGCAAGCTCCTGCTCCATCATGCTCACCTTTCCATGCCCACTCTAAAAAAAACTCCAAACATGTGGTATTTTTTAGATTTTATGATATCTACAAAGTGCATAGAATGGCTGTGAAGATTTGAATTGTGCCACACATCAATCTGACCATACAAAATGATTTTCAAATTTTACACCCCTGCTTCTCAAATTCTCAAAAAATATTGTAAAGCAATGTTGGAAAAAAAGTGTGTCATGCTCTTTATCATCACTAATATTAAGTGATATTCTTTTTAATGAATGGTTCTTCATCGTACTCTCAACACCATCCAATTTTGATTGTGCATGTCGATAAGTTACATGAACCATAATAGTGATCTGCTTTGAAAAGTAATACTCTGATTGAATCTCCTTTTGATGTACAAAGGGTAATTTTCTACAGTCATCTTGATAGAATTGTTCCGTAATGGGAAAGTATCTCTCAGCATTTAGGTGTTGTGCTTTCCATAGCAAAAAATGAATGATGTATGTATGGTCGTATCAATTTTTAAAAATCTTCCATAAATTTTCCAATGGGAATCTCCTCTTCTACATAGATCAACCTTGTGGATTCTTTCCAAAAATTTGTTTGCAACTTTACATACTTGTACCTATGTCAGTAAAATATGTGAATAACTAATAAACCACACTTGATCAATGAAACATTACATCAAAGAGAATCCAAATAACAATCTATGAGAAATTGAAACAAATAAACTCTCTAAAAATAGTACTTACCTCTTGCAATTTACTGTCTTTGTTAGGTCGGTATCCTCAATTCTTGAAGGAAATTTAGCCAAATTTCCACATGTCTCACAAATTCCTTTTATGCAGTTTATTTGAGGTCCATTTTCATGATTACATAATATAGACTTTATAAACAAACTTGCCTGTTTAGGAGGTGCATTTTGAAACCCACATCTTTCTCTCATCTTCGAAACACGATAGTAGAGATCAAATTCAATATGATAATGAAAATTTCAAAAACTTGTTTATCTTCACATAATATGGCTTTAACCTTTGAAACATTGTTTTCCCAATCTTTATATGAGGATATGCATTAAAAAAGTTCATATACATCTCAAATTGTGTTATGTCTAGCCAATGTTTGATATGATTTTCATAAATACTAGGTCCAATCCTGTAACTCATAACATCTCTAGTATTTGATGATGGATGAGTCTGATCATGCCAAAAACCTGAAACCAAGTTCCTAACAACATCTTCAATCCTGTCAGAATGGGGAGCTATACACATAATTTCCCAATTTCCTTCTAAACTCTCATCCAAAAACATTCTCTTTTTCTCATATTTTATCAATGTGGTTCTACTATAACCAATTTCAGTTGAAAGTGCTGACATTTTTCTTTTTCTTGCTATATCTTGATGTACAATACATGTCAACATCACCCTTCTTGTAGTGGCCTTATCCACAATTTGAGATCCTTTCCCAATCGAATCTAAACCCTTTTTAACATTTTGAACAATATCCTTTTGTAATCCCATGTGTTTCTTCTTATTTGATGATGAATTTACACCCAAAAATTGTAATGACTCTTTGAGCTCATCACGAAGAAGTAAACATGATAACAATTGGGTTTTTTCAAGTGTATCAAGATGATTGAAATGATGATTGATCATTCCATTTACAGATTTATTCATTGACCTCTTTCTCTTATTATAAGGCTGGTTGGCATAATATTTGAGTTTCTCCATATCCATTTCAAGTAAATGATCTAAATATCTGTGAGAAATTTTTTTCCCCACCTTCTCAGCTAATTTTATATGCTCATCCATACCAGTAGGAGGAAGTGATCTCGAACCCTCCCCAACATGCATTGTTTGAACTTGTGCCTCCTCCCTATCTTCAAGGACCATACATTCTTGAGCGGATTCATTTGATCCAATGTCTAGATTTGGCTCAACTTGAGCATGAAAACTTCCTACTTGTTGAGCCCTTCCTTCACATGTGTCACAAAATATTTTGCAAACAAAATTGAGAGATGATGTTAAATATATAAGTGAAGTTTATGTATGCAAGCAAACAAATTGATAAAACATGATGAGCTATAAGTGAGAGAACTTTGTGCTATTTTTATATGCTCATCCATACTAGTAGAAGGAAGTGATCTTGACCCCTCTCCAACAAGCATTGTTTGAACTTGGGTCTCCTCCCTAACTTCAAGATCCATGTGTTCTTCAACAGATTCGTTTGATCCAATATCTAGATTTGGCTCAACTCCGCTTTGAGGAATCCCTAGAGCATAAAACATAAAAATAATTTGAGAATATTGAAGTGATGAAAATAAAATATGAAAGACACAAAACACAAATATTGAAACAAAAAGAATTGGCTTAAGGAATTGGAGTCAAGGATCATATAAACATTGCAACTTGCATGACCAAGATGACTTGAGGATATTTAAAAGTATTTATAGTCATTCAAGTGCAATGATGGTTAGAAACCTTCAAAGTAAAAGTACTAAACACACACTTGAGAGTGAGAGAGAGAAGAAACAAGCATGTACCTTGTTTCTTTCTATGATAATTTTCCAAGTTTTGATCACGCCTCTTTTGTTCTTCTTCTTTTGACAATTTTCGTTGAGATTCATTTTTTATTTTTCTTTGTTGTCCCATTTTCTTCTTCAACTTAAAGATGACTCTAAACAATTCCTCTACCAACTTAGTTAAATTATCCTCCAAATTTTTCCTTGATTGAAAAAAATGAAAAGTTGTCGAGCTCCAATATTTGCCTCCTTGATAAATGTGCAAAAACTTCTCTAAGATCTATGCTCCAAGTATATCAAAATTATTCAAGTGTACATGGAATAAATAGATCCTAGTTTAAATGAATCAAGTAGTAAACAAACAAGTTATTTCACTGTGGAGTTTGTTGTTATTTAATTCATAGGTATGCACAACATATCTAGTAATTTTAGAATTTTGTTAAAGTGTCAAAAATGTATAAATATTAGAGGTATAATTTGAATTGAATTTTCTTAATTATATTTGAATTGAATTTCAAGTTAGTTGTTGAAAATGTATAATAGAGGTATAATTTGAATTAAATTTTCTTAATTAAATATTTGAATTGAATTTCAAGTTACTTGTAAAAAACGTATAATAGCTCGATATAATTTGAATTGAATTTTCTTAAAATTATATTTGAGTTGAATTTCAAGTTACTTGTCAAAAAGATTATATTTTGTTCTCAACTCAATGGTTCATGTTGCTTAAGTCATTTTTTAAAAAATATTTATTGTGATCAACATGAATGAACTTAATCATAAAATGGCATTGATTTCCCTAAAATTCTATTAGAGATCAAATGTATATTGAATATAAGGAAATGTAAGTTGTAAGAGATCATAAAATAAGAAAACATGTATGTATATTGAATATTTAAAGCAAATGCATACATATATTACGTGTAAACATGTTTAAACCATTAGCAAACACATGTACATATATGTAAAGGGATTCAATACATATCAACATAACACATATTATAAGCAAAGAGGCAAATGTATGTATATATCATATAAGAAAATATATGTACATATATCATAAAAGAAAAATGTAAATTAAAGATCATCAAATGTTGAATATTAAAGATCAAAAAATAAGAAAATGTATGTATATCATATAAGCAAGTGTAAGGTACAGATCATCAAATATTAAATACTATTTTAAAGATCATCATATAATCAAATACACATGTGGTAAAGATCATAAATCTAGAATGCATGGCCTAATATGAATGTCTACTCCTAGACAAATGACCATTTGAATGAGAACGGTCATGCTCTAATGGATGTGCTGAGCCCTACAAATGAATTTGTGTACAAGATGTGTTAAATACATATAATTTATATTAAATAAATTTTATGAAATTTATTTTCAAATGAACTTGTATTTATCTATGCATACATAAATATATATTTTATGAAAACTCACATGTCCACTGATAGCAGATCATCCACAGAGTCACATCGATCATGCACATGATTTGGACCAAGGCTAGGAGTGATATGAGGTATGTCCACCTGTAACAATATATATACACATATATATCAACTTACATGAATATCTATTTAAAAAGAAATTTAAAAAATAATGAAAAAAGAATTGAAACATGCACATCATCTGATATCGGATGACCTAAGTCTGAAATATTTGCCTCCACCATATCCTCCAAATGATCAAGCGACGAATCAACATTTGCATCCATCTGATCTATCCCATGTCGTGCCATAAATGATGAATGTAGAGGACTATGAAGGTGAGATGGCATCGGTGATGATGAACTAGAACCAATCAGCATATCAGTAAAATCCATAGTCTATGCAGCTACTGTATGAACTATAGGCAGATCCTGAAGCACACTAGTGCTCGACTAAGAGTGATGGGATCTTGGAACTGAATGACCTCTATGTCTCAAATGATCTCTAACATGCTCTATACCAATCCCATTGTCTGATGCAATTTGGGCATATGCCTCCAATAGGTCCTCAGCCAAACAATACAAAGTCATGCGTGACATATCTCCTGTAAGTGCATCAAGCTATTTAGGAGTAGGGATGCCGACCACTGTAAAAGGATCCATGGTGGTTCACTGTGCTAAAAATGGTGTGGATCAAGAATGTCTAGCTATCAAATATTGACCTACACAATCATCAGATATCCTAGTGGTGGTAGCTGCAATGTCACCTACAGTGTCAATTGCTTCCTTTTGGGAAGCAACGACAACCTTATCTGCCATGGGGGCTAGAGCTGGGGTGAGAGTAGGAGACCTGTCACCAACCAATACCCTAAACACTAGGGGTGGTCTATCTTCTCGATGATAGGTGGGCCTATCAGCCATCCTACCACACCCCTGACCAACATATGGTGGAATGTCTAGGTAGTTAACTTTGAGGCCCAAATGGACCTCAGCATACAACTGTTGAACAAAACACAATGGAATTTGGTCATTGTTTGGGTATAGACCATGTGCTGCGAGAAATCATGGGTAGATCAATGAGGCCATAGCATGATCGACACATCTAGTGAGCTAGTATCCCCTAACCTTACACACATTTTGATAAAATGTAAAACAAGTGGCTTTTATCATTTCTTTGGTGACACTATCTTGTATTTCTTTAAGGGGAACGTCACCATGTACTTCTTCCCGCATGCGGGAAAGAATAGTAGTCACTCTGTCTGGGGAATATGCACTAGTCCTCTCAAGTTCATCTTTTAGTTTTTCTAGACTATGCAATATTAACATGCATGGTTCACTATATATCCCCGGGTTTGCACCCCATGCTAATGAATCTCTCAATTTTTTTTATCTCATTACTAGTATTTTTAAACAAAGAATCAAGTACTAGGAATAAGCATCCCAAGATTTTCCATGTTATATATATATATATATATATATATATATATATATATATATATATATATATATATATATAGATAGGGTATATATATATATATATATATATATATATATATATATATATATATATATATATATATACAAGACACCTAAAAAAAAAGCAAATGAGACTCTAGTAAAATAATATATCTAGGATAAAGAGAATACAAATTTAAAATAGAACTTGTAATAATTCAATTCACTATCAATAATATTTTCATACTATTAACTTGGGATTAAAAAAGAATTGAAGACAACTATAATCTATAACACATAGCATCCTTAAATGTACCAAAATTTTAAATGAAACGATGAAAGAAAAGAATAAGAATACGAAGATTAGTATAAAATTATTTGAAAATAATTGCAGATAAAAATATTTAATCTAATAGTTGTTAACATAAATGAACTTCAATTATATAGCCAAGAACATCAAAAAATTATAGATTGGAAAGCAAAGTAAATATCTCATATTACTTGAATCAAATCTAATAAAGTTTGACTTCATTGCATACTTGTTATAAATATCTCACATGAACCAATGAAACTCAATGTGTCTCCAAATTACATAAGAAGAGAGAACATAAATGTGAAAAAGAAAAAGAAATCCATCTTTTTGTAATGAGTTTGTTAAAATTTTAAAACATTCAAGAACCCCAAAATGGTTTGAAATTGATGAGCATACTAGAAATTCTTGAAGGCAAGAGGTCATCACAAACCATTCAGTTGTGGGCTTCAAAAAATTTCAATGAATGGTTTTCCACTAAGATGTATCGACTAAAAATATACCCAAATTTTATACAAATACGTTAAAGTCTAGATGTAAAATGAGACCTTTAACTAAACAAATTCTAAAGCATTCATGTAAAACAAAAAAGTCGATCGAATAATATTGTTAAAAGTTTTTAATGCATTAAATTCCTGCATTGTAAATAATAGTAAGGGAAAAGATAAAGCGAGCTTCATAGACTAATACCATCGCTAGTGAACAAATTAAATAATTGAAAAGGCTCAATTATTACGTAAACTTGTCTCTGAATTAGTTTCCAAAATCGTGAAAACATTATCAAAAGTACTATCAATAAGATCATGATTAGAAAGTTCCCATTGAAAATCATACTTTTACTTTTAGTAGTGGGCTTCCATGAGTCGATAAGAAGCTAATTAATAGCACATAGGATGAAATTCAACAATTCTGACACTCTAACTCTAGATTTACATATGAGGTTGGAAACAACATTTTTTATACTCTACCTAGGCCATGATTTTTTATCAGTAAGAAGAGTTTATGATAGAAATACATCCATTATTGTTGAGTTGCTTAAAATATATATATATTTTTTAAAAATTACTTCTTTATATAAATGTAGGTGTTTTGGAGAACAAAGCTTATAGTATGAATAAGGATTGAATAATTCATGGCTATAAATTTCAAGGTGGGGACATTCAATATAATTCATAAGGTGTTATAATATTAAATTCTTTCATTGTTTAGTTAGTTTTAATCAATGTTGTATGATTTATTAAACATTTTTTTAATATTTAAATGTAGGTGTTTTGGGGAGTCTAGCAGTGATAGATCTAGCTCATTGAGAAAGGATATAGGTAGAGAGGAGGAGTGACCTTGACAAGGATTGAGACATGGATCACCTTAGGGTAGTAGATATGAGTGGAACATATCCATAGAGAAG
>VDFB02270651.1:765589395-765630848 GCA_007258455.2 Sequoia sempervirens | reverse complement strand
TTTCAAGCATAGACCACCAAAATGGAGAAGTTTTTCTGTAAAGAATGACAGAGAATAGTGAGGAGATGTGTGTGAAAGGAGGCATAGGATTCATTGCTGCTTATCTCATTCCTACTCTTCTCAACAAATCTCACATTGTTCCCCCTACTATTTGTAATCTAGGTATTTACTCCGACATATATTTAGATAATTCTAAAAATCCTTTTAAAGATTTTGAAGTATCAATGTATCCTATATAGGGTTTAGAATTATTTCTTTTAATTAAAAAAATAAATAAATGATGTATTTCCCTATAATTAGATAATGGAGATCTCCTAAATCTGCCCCAAAGCACACTATCCTCTTTGGCACTCTATTCATTACCCTAGCTACTAGGGTTTTGCATATGACATCTTTAATATCTTCATGACCGTGGCTTTTAAATAGATCTTAGTCTTTGCTTTAATCATTTTCATGGTAACCCTTGAGTTCCATAATCCACCTTCAATCTCTTCTAAAACGTTGTCTTAAGTTAGACTGCATAGTATGCATATAAAGCAAGTCCTTCATACCTGCCATTGTTCCAAACCACCACTCACCGCCTTGCTTAAAATGTTGCCTCCATAAGCACAATAGCATGTTTTAAAATCATGGTTGCTAGTGATTGACCATTAAGGTCACCACTTTCATCAAGATACAATGAGATTTTTGTCTTCAAACTCAAGGCATTATGCAAGATAACATTGTGAATTGTTTGTTGTGTACGATTTGATTTTGTTGCACATTTACTGCTTTGCTAACTTCCTTTAAGATTGGGTTTTTCACCCTCAGCTACAATCTCAAATAGCTCACTCACTATCACTTGAAGATTCCTTTCATAAGTATCCTTCTAAAAAATCAAACTATTCCCTATAGACTGCCTACTTACTATAGGGGACTCATTGTTTCATGGTATTGTAAATCTTAAGATCCTTCAACCTTATTGACACTAATTCATAGTCCACAAGGTATTATTCAATATTCTCCCATCTTTGATGAGTCTCAAAACACTGCTCAAACATGCAATCCACTACCTCCATTATACATTAATGGCTAAGAAGAAACATTGAACCTATGATTACCATTGTCACTTCATTTGGACAATCATACCCTGATTGCATTTTCCTTGTCTAACACTACCAAAAGCATTTGAAAAACCCTTAAGGTTAGCAAGGGGGTAAGGAAACTCATTGTTAAAATCTCCACTTTACTATTCAAGGTTTGAACTTTATTATCTTGTCACTACTCAACCTCTTTTTGACTGTCATATCTCAAGTTACTATAATTCTTCTTATCGTAGATTGCATTTAAAAATGTCACTAAGCTACATAGTGTGCTTGTTATTGGCTACAATCTTTAGATTGTAATATTTTGTTATTAGCTACAATGTATCAATCTTTTTGGTATTGCAACCTCACTAATCTGCTAGAGTTATTCTTTATGTTTCTACAGAAGCCTAGGGTTTGTACCCTAATCATGCTCTTACCAATCCTTTTGTTGGTATTAAAAAATAACCTTAAATCTTGGGTCAGAAAATTAGTTGTCTTGAAAAAGTTGTGGTATGATCTTGGATTGTATCCTAGAGTGTGTGGGAAGCTTGTGTTTGATCATTAAGGTATGTAAACCTGATCAAGAAAATGTATCCTATATAGCATGGGTCTTGATTTAATACTTTACATAATGGTTATTAGCATATCACATTATTATAGTTTGTGGTAACCCAAGATTGCATTCAAGTATGTAACAAACTTGGTTTGTAGTTTAAGCTATACACTTTAAAGTAACTTTCATAAGGTTTAGAAAATCTTGATCACTTTCTAGAATATCCCATTAAACATGGGTGGTGCTTGAATGCACTACATAATTGATATAACTCAACCACTCTGCATATCAAATAGAGTTATAGGCTCTTTATTGAAGCAAGAGGTAATCACTCTTGGATCATGCTATAATTACATCATAACCTGTTAAACTTGAGACAACCTGAATGCACCCAATGATGAGTGACACCTATATTATACAACCTAAATTGACTACATTATATGAGTGCCTCCATTTCTATCACAACATAGCCACATTAAAGTTGGGTCACACATGAATGCATCATGTATTTTTTATAGCACAATTGTGCCACATGAACAATAGAGTTATAGATCACATAATTATAGTCACAAGAATTTGTTCCTTGGTTCTAATCTTATGTGATTCCACACAACAAAATTTGGACATGAAATTTTCAAAACCCTAAACCTTTAAAAATGAAATCTAATGAGATGTTGCTTTAAAATATGATTTTCAAACCTGGAACTACAAATCTGACTTCACAACTAAATTTTGGAAAAGGACAATGACTACCCTCAACCTAGCAATATCTTCTTGAATTTTTTCTGATTTTTCCTAAGAAAATTGCCCTTAGTTCTCCACAAACTATCTCAAGTAGAGCAAAACACTTTCATAATAAATTAGTGAACTCACTTTTCTTTATGTTGGCCACAATTTGATTTTTTTCTTATTTTTCATGTTTGTTGAAATCTCAATGAAAATGATAGTCGAAATTTTGACGAAACCCAAGTTGGGATAAACTTTCAAAAAGTTGAAAATTACACATCAAATTTTACAAGCACCTGATGATACATCAAATTATACATATTTCATTAGAATTTTTTGTTGGATTTTGCAGTCAAATGAGTTAGTGCTTAGAATTATAGTTATAGTTAGGGTTAGGGCTAGAGTTAGGGTTAGGGTTAGGGTTAAAATCATAGTTAGAATTAGGATTAAGGTAAGGGTTAGAATTAGAATTATTGTTAGACTTAAAAATAAGGTTATAGTCAGAGTGCAATCAAGGTTATGATTAGAATTAGGTTGGGGTAAGAGTTAGGATAAGTATTCCCATTAGAATTAGGGTTCAAATTAGAGATAGGGTTAGAGTTCAATTAGGGTTTGAATTATAGTTAGGTTTATACTTAGTGTTTGAATTATAATCAGGCTTAGGGTTAGGGCTAGGATTAGGGTTAAGGTTAAAATTATAGCTATTTTTAAGGTTAAAATATTATGGTACAATCAAGTCATTAATTTTAGGAATTAATTTTTCTGATGTACTAATAATAAGGCTTAATTCATTTCAAAAAGAGTTACTGATAACATTGATCAAAGTTGGTCAATGGGGCTTGAAAGTGCATCCACTTAATCAATGTTTTGGGATACACTTTATGATCTATCATAAGCCAAGAATGAATTCTTTGTAATTTGTAACACTATTTTACTATGCCCTCCTTTTCTCACTATTCTCATTTGGGTTTCTACCTACTTTGCAATTGCACTCATCTTTTGTTTTATGAGGTTTAATGCAACAATGAGCGGAAAAATAATACACATGATTATGTGATCTTATACCAAGGGAACTTGATTCCTATAAACTTGAATGAATGCTTGTGCATGTTAGATAGATAGGTTTGAATGAGTAATTTTTTTGAAGTTGTCTAAAAGGTATAGAAGTGATTCCAATTGGCACCCTCTTTTTAACCTTGCAAATGGATTTGTACTTAGATTTGTATTTGAACAATAGCTTTTTGTATGCCATAATTGACTATTTAAAATGAACAAACTTATGATTAAAGCAAGCCTTGTAAGATTGCATGAATTTTTTGGTAATTGTGAGGATGGATTTGTTTCATTCTTTCTTAAATTAAGATTTTAATGTTTATTTTTGTTTCATTGTGAGGATCATAGCATTATATTTTTAATTAAATTTTATTTTATGTTTTTGATAACTGCAAAAATTAACCAACAAGCAGTGACTCTTGGTCAAACTCAAGTCTTCATCACCATGATGTCTTGAACTGTAATATTGGTAGAAATTTAACAATGATCTAAGTGAACGATGGTCTTAGATTTTGTTTAGGGTAATGAAATTGTTTGATGATTGAGGAAACACAAGTTATTTTGACCTAGGTCATAGGAGATGATTGTAATGAAATATGGATACATAAGTGAACATCGAAAAGAAAGAAATTGATTGTATACTATAAGTCCTATTTTAAGTTTTGTATGGTATCTAATATTATAAACCTTTAAATTTCTAATAGATTTCACATTAATTTGAGTCTTATATTTTTAAGTTTTCACAAAAATTATAAATGCATATAAAAAAAAAGTTCATAAAAAATTGGGTATGTGCAGGATAATCATGGAAAAAATAGACCCTTAAGTGGCAAAAAATTCAAAAAAATCAGAGTTAGGAAACTTGATGTAAAAATTTGAATAAGTTATCTATATTATTTCAAAATATGTAAGAGTAGAATTTGTAGAAAATTGAATGTAGTTTCTAAACTACTAGGTTTCTTTTAAAAAAAAAAATCTATTTGGTGAAAATTTGAAATTTTAATGCCGTGGTACTTAAATTTTAGGGACAACATAAGAAGTGGGTGTCTGTCTGACCACCCTAACCATAATGAAATGATAATATTTTTTAATAATATTTTAGATATAAGTAGAGGAATCATTCCCTAATGTGATGCATATTTTTTTGTAATTTGTTTCCAGGTAAATAATCAATTGTGAATTTTTTATTACAAGTTTTTGAAAAATATAAAAACTCGTATGTCTGACCACCTTAACTTGGTCAAAACTTCATGAAATTAAAATTTTCTTTTTTCAATCCTATAGTATGTGAAGCATAGAATGTGACATATGTTTTGGATTCAAAAAATGTGATACCATTTGAAAGCTATAGATATTTTTCAATCAACCTATCAATCAGGACTTTTATCATAATTTGAATAGAAAATGAATAATAATTACTTATTAAATTTAAAATAAAGAATAATTTATACTGGTAGAAAGCTAAGAATCTCCTTTAAAAACCCTTTTTGTTTCATCAATTTTGGGTAAAAAGATATTCTTAAGCCACATACCCATCATATTGCCACTTTTTGGCCCATCATGATCCTGCACATACCCAATTACGAAATCATAAAATATTTCATGCCTTTATAAAATCATAAAATATTCTATCTCTCATTGATTCTCTCCACTTTTCTAAATATCAAAGATCAATACGAACTTACATAAAAGCATGACTTTGTTTTTTATGCAATCCTAGAGGAGCATGATACAAATGATGATGTGGCCTAATGTACCCATGTCATTGTTCTAGCATTTCAAGTAAATTTATTATATCATGTTTATAAGTATCCATGATTAGATGTAGTGTCCCTTTTTTCTCACTTGGGATGTGTAGGTAGTCTAGCTAAGGAATCTGTAGAGGAAGATGGAACAAGGGCTTCTGATGGTACTCTTGTGGGTATAAGGTACATTGTTTCTCTATGATGCAGAGATTTAATTAGATAGCTTAGCTTACTTGATGCTCATGATACTTCTTTTATGACATTGAGGTTATGATGATACACTGTGGTTGAATTTAATTGGTTATGCTTATATCTAGATGGAGTATTATGTTGTTATGCAATAGACTAGTAATTGTTCATGATAATTATGATGTGATTAGTATAGCTTAATGATGTTATTATTATGGTCAATGTTGTAGTTACTAGTTGAGTTGTTGGTGAGGGGACAATGTAGTATCACTCATTCATGAGCACCCTACTACTTTGCAATTCCTTCTCATGTTGTGCTTGCATTTGAATATATATATATATATTGTGCACAGTAGTGTTTGTATGCAGGATTTCAGGAACTAAGCCTCGATTCCACCTACAATGTCAAGAGGGGGCGAGCATCATAAAATCCCAATGGGTATCATGTTGAAAATATAGATGACAAGGAAGTCTCCCCCTCCCAAGTCTGGCAACCCCATCATTGTGTCTAGTGGTATTGTGTGTTTATGACTCTGGTTTATTTTGGTATTGTTGTGACAATTGTTTATTGTGAGTTTTGTATTTATGTCATTTAATTAATGTTTGTGTTGTCATGTATTTGGGTGGATTATTAGTATTATTTAATTAAAATAATTAAATAATTAAAATAAGGTTGTTAGTCAATTATTGGATTAGCTTTATTAAAATTTAAGTGCTAAATTAAAGTTTATGTATTTAATTAAAGATAAATAAATTAATTGTGCAAATGATAATATTTATAAGTTGTCATTTGGATAATGTAATTAGTAAGTTGAGGATAAATAATAGAATAGAAGATTTAAATAATTTAAAATGTGGCAATTGTGAGTGGACATTAATAAAATAGAAATTAAAAAAAATAAAATCAAGATTTTAATTAGAATAGAAAAATCAAGAAGAGAATAAAAGAACCACTGAATGCTCAGATTTTGTTTGAAAACTTGTGAGGAAATAGAAAATTTCCATTTTATTTCATTTATGGGTTTTTGAAAATAGAAGAGGATATTTTTATTTAATATGAAAAATAAGTTTTATTTAATGAAATTTTTTATAGAAGCTTAAAAAAAAAGAAAAAAACTTTGTTCTGAGAAAAAAAAAACTAGGTTTCTCTTTCATTTTCTCTAGAAAAGATAGTCATTTAGAAAATTAGATTAAAAATTCAATTAAAGGAAAATTGTGAAGAAGCTCTGTGGAAAGAAGGGGAGATTTGCGAAGAGCCATGTGGGAAAATCAAGAGAGGGCTTTGTCAAATTTGTCTGAAGCATAGGACTTCAAGTATATTTATATACTTCTTCTAAAAATTATTTGTGTTGATATATATATATATATATATAATTGAACTTGATATCAGCCAATTGTAAAACTCATTTCGACATTGGAAGAAATTTTTTTAAAAAGTTATGAAAAAAAGAACCAATGAATGTTCAGATTTTGTTTGAAAACTTGTGAGGAAATAGAAAATTTCCATTTGATTCTATTTTTTGGGTTTTCAAAAATAGAAGAGGATATTTTTATTTAATATGAAAAAGAAGTTTTATTTACGGAATTTTTTTATAGAAGCTTCAAAAAAAAGAAAAAAACTTTGTTGTAAAAAACAAAAACTAGGTTTCTCTTTCATTTTCTCTGGAAAAGACAGTTATTTAGAAAATTAGATTAAAAATTCAATTGAAGGAAAATTGTGAAGAAGCTCTGTGGAAAGAAGGGGAGATTTGCGAAGAGCTGTGTGGGAAAATCAAGAGAGGGCTTCATCAAATTTGTCTTAAGCATGGGACTTCAGGTATATTTATATACTTCTTTTAAAAATTATTTGTGCTGATATATATATATATAATCGAACTTGATATTGGCAAACTGTAAAACTTGTTTTGACATTGGAAGAAATTTTTTTAAAATGTGATTGAGTGAGGGATGATTGGGTTGTACCCTTCCCTCACCCCATTGTCTTAGCGGAAGCCTTGGGAAGGCTGCGTAGCAGCCATGCGACAACTACACACAATAGTCCATGGACTATTGTGTGCAGTCCTCCAAGGCAACACAACCATCATTTATGCCTTATAAAATTTGTTTTATATTGATTTTATATATATATATATATATATATATATATATATATTGACAAGGGAGCAAACCTGAGACACAAAAATAATGCACACAACTAGCAAAATTTATTATTATTCAATAATGAAAATCTTACATGTAGGGGATCCCAAATCCTCAAGCTCTGCGATACATGCAAGCTACAAAAGTTTCAAAAAGATTCATAAATTACAGAAAATCCCCTTTCACAACATGTGAACTCTTTTTCTCAAAAAGCTACCCAAAAATTAGAAACTAGCCCATAAATAACCCCTTTTTGGTTTGGAGCCAAAAAAAAATTTGAGATATGAGTTTTGGCGATTTGGCGCCAAATATTACAATTTTAAATTTAAATTTAAATTCACATTTGAAAATTAGCACATTTCTAAAATATGCACCAACTTCTGGAACCCATAACTTTTAATTCAACTGTCGGATTTTCAATGATAATACCTTTTCAAAAGGCTCTCGAAAAGACAATGTGGCACAAAGTACAGCCTATGGCAACTAATTTGGGGTTTTTAAAAAATTTTAGGCCCATTCAAAACTGTTTAGTGGCTCAAACTGAACTCGAAAGGTTTTTTAGGGCAAAAAGCAGAAACTGGAACTTGAATAAATTTCAAACTGTGAATGATCTTGACTTGATTCTTTCACCAAAGTGCTTTTTTTCATCTTGAACCTTCCCATAAATTTTTGTCTTCCCACACCTTCAAATTCACACCTGCTAAAAATAGCAATTGAGTAGAAAAAGTAGAAAAATAGTTCTAAAAGTTGGAAACTCTTATTCAATGAAAAGGGTATCCAGAAATGCAAAAACATCAACAAAAATCAAACAACAGGAACATAAATGGAAAGCATATTTTTGGGTGATGCAAGATTTCCCTCACACCACTAGGTGCTCCTGCATTAGACACCCAGGGTAATTTGAGAAGTGACCATGTCACATCTCAGATGGTTGAGGAAAACCCAAACAGTCAACCTCTGCCTTAGACAACTAGGATGAATCTTCCATAGGCCTTCCTCTCCATTTCACTAGATATTCTTCATACTGTCTGTTTCTGGTACTCCTTCCCACACGGCTATCTAGGATTTCTTCAATCTCTTCCTTCTTTGAAGTAGGTGCTGGAATGCCACACTATTCCATTGTTTGTACTTCCTTTGTGCCACCTTCATGATACTCTGTCAAATCTGAAATATTGAACATAAGGGAAATTTTGACTCCATCTGGCAACTCTACCTCATATGCATTCCCTGATTCATGCCCCTTCACAATTTTATAGGGACCGAACTTCTTCATCTTCAATTTGTTATAGGTTCTCACTAGAAACCTTTTTTTCCTTAAATGGACCATCACTTCATCACCAATCTAAAACTTCTTAAACCTCCTCTTTTGATCTTCCTTAGCATTATACTGCATATTCATCTTGTTAATATGTTTTCTTACCATCTCATGTATATTCTTGATGTGCTTTGCAAAGTCTTCAGCTTCAGCACTAGTCTTCTTCTCTTGGTGCATCTTCCTTAATTCTGGAGTAGTCCTAGGACTGCCTCCATACACAATCTGGAATGGTGATCTACCAGTACTTTTGTTGACATAATTGTTGTAAGAAAATTCTTTCTGGGGCAAGATCAAGTCCCATCCCTTGGGTTTATCTCCTACCAAGCATCTTAGTAGGTTACCCAGACTTCTATTCACAACCTCAGTCTTCCCATTAGTTTGTGGATGGTGTGCAGAACTAAACTTCAACTCTATTTTTAACTTCTTCTATAAGGTCCTCCAAAAGTACCCAACAAATTTGGTTTCACGATCTAAGACTATACTCTTTGGGAAACCATGTAGTCTCACCACCTCTCCGAAGAACAAGTCAACAATGTGGACTACATCATGGTTCTTCTGGCTTGGGATGAAATGTGTCATCTTCCAAAACCTGTCAACTACCACAAATACTAGATCATTCCCTCTTTGGGTCCTTGGAAAACCAAGAACAAAGTCCATACTTATAACCTCCCATGGCCTCTTTGTTATAGGTAAGGGCTAATACAACCCAGTATTCTAGCTCACTCCTTTAGCCATTTGACGTACCCTGCAACTTTGTACAAACTTCTTCACATCTTGTGATAATTGAGGCCAATAATAATGTTCACTGATAATGGAAATGGTCTTATCCCAACCAAAATTTCCCGCCATTCCTCCATTGTGCTTCTCCTTTATCAAGTTCTCCCTCATGGAACTCCTCAGAATACACAATTGGCTTCCCTTAAACAACATGCCATTCTAGATTATGAAATCTAGCCACTTCATCCTATCAACTGTAACAGGATCCTTGCAAGCTTTCCAAGCCTTTGCAAAATTAGGATCTTCATGGTACAATGTCTTGAGTTCATTGAACCCAACCACTTCAATCTGCATCTCTGTCAACAATGTTTTCCTCCTACTTAAGGCGACTGCAACCCTGTTCGACTTTCCACTTCTATGCTTTAAAACAAAAGTATAACTTTGCAAAATTCTACCCATTTCATATGCCTCTGATTTAAATTTCCTTGACTACTCAGATACTGTAATACTTGATGATCAGTAAACAAAACAAATTCCTTCGATAACAAATAATGTCTCCATTTCTTTAATGTTTGAACAATTGCATAAAATTCCTAATCATATACAGAGTACTTTCTCTTTGCATCATTTAAATTTTCACTGAAATAGGAAATGGGCTTACCTTCTTGGCCCATCACTGCTTTAATGGAACAACCACTAGCATCACAATCCACCTGAAACACCTTATTGAAATTTGGGAGGGCTAAAACTAGTCACTCAGTCACCTTGTACTTCAACAGATCAATACTCTTCACTGCTCCAGTGCGCCACTTGAACTCTTTTCTATCCTCTCTCATTGTTTCAATCAAGGGTGCACAAATACTACTAAAATTTCTAATGAAATTTCTCTAAAAACTGGCCAAACCATGGAAAGATCTCACCTCAGTAGCATTTCTTTGGGTAGGCCATTCTAGAATAGCCTTCACCTTCTCTGGTTCCATCTTTAGACCCTTTGCTGAGACAACAAACCCCAAGTACACTAACTCCTTTTTAACAAAGATACACTTTTTCAAATTTATCAGTAGTTTCTCCTCAACTTCTCAAAAAACCTAAGAATATGCATTAAATGCTCATCCAAGTTCTTATTGAAAATCAAAATATCATCTAAATAGGCTATGACAAAACTTCCCAGAAATTATTTCAATACCTCATTCATGAGCCGCATGAATGTGCTTGGTGCATTAGTTAGCCCAAAAGGCATGAATAACCACTCATATAGGCCCTCCTTGGTCTTGAAGGTAGTCTTCCATTCATCACCCTCTCGAATCCGGATTTGGTGATATCCGCTCTTTAGATCAATCTTCGTGGAGTACTGTGCTCCAGTCAAACAGTCTATCAATTCATCCATCCTTGGCAAGGGAAATCTATACTTGATTATTATCTTATTTATGGCTTGGGAGTCTGTACACATCCTCCACTCCCCATCCTTCTTCGGTGCTAGTACTGAAGGTATTGCACATGGGCTCAGACTCTCTTGAATCAAACCCTTTCTCAACAACTCTTGAACTTGTTTTTTCAACTCCTCATTTTCTGTAGGAGTCATTCTGTGAGCTACCTTATTGGGAAAACTGGCTCCAGGGATCAAGTCAATCTGATGACTGATCTTCCTCATTGGTGGTAAGCCCTTAGGCATGTTATCAAAAATAATCTCCTGAAACTCATCCAATAGTCCAGAAACTTCTACTGGCACCTTCTCACTATCTTCCTTTTCCATTCTAGGAATCAATGCATAACACATTTGCTCATGCTTCATGCCTTCTATAAATTTTCTTCCATCGAAAAAAAAATTCTAGCACTACTACATACCTTTTCTTTGTCCTTCTTCAGGGGTTTCAACTTATGATGGACTCCATCCTTCATTAGGGAATAAGTGTTTGCATGACCATCATGTACAACTCGCCTATCAAACTACCATGGCCTCCCCAACAACATGTGATATGCATCCATGGGAATGATATCACATAATACCTCATCTTGATAACTTCTGATCTTGAACTTCACTAGGCACTACTCATTGACCAAAAATTTATGGTCTTTTTGCAACCAAGAAATTCGATATGGATGTGGGTTCCTTTCCCTTTTCAACTTCAACTTCATAACCATCTCTTCTAACACTAAATTATCTATGCTTCCACTATCAATAATGACATCACAACATTTATCTTCACACTTGCACCTTGTGAAAAATAGATTCTTCTTGTGTTCTGGTTCCTTCTCTTTAGTCACCAAGGCTCTTCTAACCACTAGGGCTTCTCCCCTTTCAGCATCATCTGAATGCTTGGATTAAGCCTCCTCATCTGCATGTGCAACCCTTCCACGACCCTCCAGCCTTCTATCTATCCTTCCTTGGTGTTGTGGGCATTCATAGGCTTGATGCCCTTCTTCACCACAATGGAAACAAGTTCCTCTAAAACCACCTCTTCCGGGTCCTAGCCCAAATCTTCCTCATCCTCTACCTCTTTGATCACACCTATTTTGATCACAAGGGTAGTAGAAGTTATCATTCTTCTGGCTTCGATTGGTACCCGCATCTTGATTTCTCCTTTCATCCTCATTTCAGCTTCCAGAAGATCTTCCACTACTCCTTCCACTTTGACCTCCTCATCCTTTTTGCTTACTGTCAAATCTTTTGTTCAGTTTCTCCTCAAATTTCAAAGAAAACTGGTACACATCCTAAATGGTGGTCATTCTGACCAGGCTTAGCTCCTCTTGAATGCTCGGTCATAACACATTAAGATAACGGGCTACCTTCTCCTTGTTGGCCTCTGCATGGCTCGTTGATGATCATCTTGTGACAATCTTTTGTGTATTCTTTCACAGATCTACTTCCTTGCTTCAACCCTTGCAATTTCTTCGTAGATCTAACTCGTAGTCTACTGGTATGAACTGCTTCTTTAGTTTCTCCACCATGCGATCCCAACTGCTAATCTTTCCTTTTCCTCTTTGATTTCTCTCCAACTGGACCACTTTCCACCAAATATTGGCATGGCCCTTCAGCTTCGTTTTTGCAAACTTAACTTGATTTGGGTCCTCTACTTCTTCATACTCAAAATATTCTTCTAGCTTGTTGATCCAGTCGATCAACTCTTCTAAGTTCAAACTTCTGGAATAACTAGGGGACTTCTATTCAGGGTCTTTTTCCAATCTTTGAAATGGCCCTTATCAGTTGCATCTGATCTTGATCAATTGCTTCTTCTTCCTCTTCTATTTCTGAATCTTCCACCTCTTCTTCATCCTCACTTTCTCCTCTCCTTCCTAGGTTTAACCCTTTTCTCATTTGTTCTTGCAATGCATCAATTTGTCTTTGGAGGGCTCTGAAACCCTCGGCTGCCAATAGGTCTCTTCCACCAGCATTTCTGCCACCTCTGGTACCACCATGCCTACCAAGAATCACTCTTGGAGGCATCTTGAAGATCTTGAACCCACAAACATAGTCCTGGTACAAACTACCTCACAATCAGCGATCTCTTCACACACTCAAGAAAACCTGCTTTGATACCACCTGAAGAGGGAGCAAACCTGAGACACAAAAATAATGCACACAACTAGTAAACTTTATTATTATTCAATAATGAAAATATTACATGTAGGGGATCCCAAATCCTCGAGCTCTGCGATACATGCAAGCTACAGAAGTTTCAAAAAGATTCAGAAATTACAGAAAATCCCCTTTTCACAACATGCGAACTCTTTTCTCCAAAAAGCTACCCAAAAATCAGAAACTAGCCCACAAATAACCCCTTTTTGGTTTGGAGCCAAAAACAACATTTGAGATATGAGTTTTGGTGGTTTGGTGCCAAAAATTATAATTTGAAATACAAATTTAAATTCACATTTGAAAATTATCACATTTCTAAAATATGCACCAACTTCTAGAAGCCATAACTTTTAATCTGACCATTGGATTTTCAATGATAATACCTTTTCGGAAAATAACTAACTATATATATATATATGTATGTATGTATGTATGTATATGTATATACTTACAAATAAGTAAATAAATTTCTTTCTAGTTGATGTGAGTACAGAAAATAAATTAAATCAGAATAGTGATGTTTTAATTGGATATTTAATAAATAAAAATAAAGGAGAATATGTGTGTGTGTGTGTTTTTTATATATATAAGATTTAATATATATGTATATATATATATGGAAACATATATATACATATATATTGTTTTTATGATTCTTGATTGTATATTGGTTGTAAATTATTAATTGAAAAGGGCAAGCCATATAATAAATTTATTATCAAAATTTCTAATTTAAAATTTTATCATGAAAATGGAATTAAACTTTATGGTTAGTTTGCAAATGGAATGAAATAGATTTTTGTATTTAGGAAATTGTTTTCATTGTAACATGGGTGGAGATCTATTATGGATTTTAGTTAATTTGTGATTATGGTTTTTTTTCTTGTTCTCTTGTAAAATTTGGATTGGCATTTTTTATTATCTTTGTGTTGTCTTTTGAATTTTAATTGATGTGGGAACCTTCAACATCATAGTACCCCATTAGGAGTTAATTTGGCCTTTAGACTTCTAGAGGCAAGAGGCATCTTGTTGTAAAATGACTTTATCATTTGATTTGGTATTTGCAAAAGTTTGATTGTAATTGCAGTTGGTTCTTATGCATGGGTTGTGTAATACACCCATGTTGTTGATACTCTTTGCTACTATTTGTTACTCTTATGTGTTAGTGTGATATTGGTTTGTGTTGGTGATTAGTTCATCAACTCGGTGTGGGTGGATGCATAGCTTAGTGGATTGCTACATTTGACATTATTAGGATGATTTATGATACTTTATGTGGTATTTGGATTATTTGATTATGCAATGGTTTTTTCTTAATATTATAGATGTCGATGTTGTGATTCTATGTTGTTTAATTTGGTTTCAGTAACACATTATAATGCAGTGGTTTAGTAATTAGTTTATGATGTGATTAGTTAGTTGGCAATGTTACTTTATATTTAATGTTGTAATTGTTAGTATAGCTTTGGTGAGAGGATAGTGTAGCACCACTCATTTTCAAGTGCACTGCTACATTGCAATTCCTTCTCATGATGAGATGTATATGAATATATATATATATATATACATGTTACTTGTCATTTATTGGTATGCAGGATTTGTAGGATTAAAGTCTCGATTCCACCTATTTCGGTAGGACAAGGCGAGCATTAAATTAACCCAACGGGTACAATGTTGAAAAAAGGGAGTTAATTAGGAAGTGTCCCCGTCCCAAGTCCATCATCCTGTTTCAAGTTTTGTTGTGTCATGATTGAGGTTTTGTTCTTGTCTTCATGTAGTTTGATTGTTGATTAATTATTTTATTTTGGTTAGTGGTTATTTAATTAATCTTTATTTTATAAGATTAATTACTATTGTCTTGTTGCTTTAATTAATTGTAAATTAGTTAAATGTTGAGCTTTAGATATATTGTAAATTTAAAAGTTAATTAATTAATTAAAAATGTAAGTAGTGAATTTAAATTAATAATGATGATGATAATTATATATTATCTTTTCCTGATATTAAATTAGAAAAATCTGGAGAGAATATCTTGAGAAAATAATTAATTTTTTTTAATTAAAATTGTGAGATAAGTGTGTGCTTTTAAAAGTAGGAAAAGAACAAATGAATGGAGAAGATTTTTGAGGAAAAAGATGATGAGCTTTATTGATTTTTATTTATTTTATTGTGGGAGGGTTTTTAGACATAGAGAAGGATTTTTTCTAGTTTTTGTTTGTAAAAGATGAGAAAAATAGTTTTTTTGGTGCTTCTGGGTGAAAGTTGTTATGTCAGAAAACATTAAAAAAAAAGATTTCTTTAGAAGGGAGTTGAAGAAAGAAAAATTGAGAAGAAGCTTCAACGGTGAATCTACTTGCAAGAAGGAAGAAGGCTACTAGGGTTGGATTCTACATCGAACGAAGGACTCTAAGTTTTTTTTATTCTTTTAATTTATTGTTATTTTATTGTTCTATAAACAAAATCTGGTTGTTGGGTCTAAAAAATTCATTGAAAGAAGTTATGTGATTTGAAATTTGTTCATATGAAACCCTTGAATCTTCTGTGAAAAATTTTAGTAAATCTTTTGAAGTTCTTCAATATAGTTTAATAGTAAAATTTATTGTTTGAAATAAAAATCATTTTTGATTGAGGGTTGAATTTACTTGTCGATCGAAAAGATCAACGAGGGTTGAAAGATATTGCAATTTTGGTGTGTATGGAAAAATGATGGCGCTCCCAAAGGTAGAGCCGAAGCTAGTGCCCTAGCTCTTTCTTCTGCTCTGCTTTGCGCTGGGGGGGGGGTGTCTTTTCGTCTTTTGGGGTGCCATTTTCGCTGCTGTTTGGTCTTGTTGTGGCCGCCTGGGTGGGCTGTGGTGCCGTTTGTGGCGGTTTCTTCTGCTGGCTGGACGTTTTCTGCTGTGTGGCGTGGGGTTCTGATCTGGGGGCTGCCGTGGGGTGGGCTGCGAGTCTCTTGGCGCCCGCCTTGGCTCGGCCTGGTCTGCGGGTGTGGGCTTAGGGTGCCGTGGGGTGTGGGTGCCGGGGGTTTGTTTTCGTGGTGGTGTTGGGTGGTGTTGTGGGGGTTGCTTGTGCGTGGCTCTTTGTTGGTGGAGGTGTGTGGGGTGATCGCCTTGGTGTGGGGTTTTTCTTCCTTTGTCTGGCTGGGGTTTGGGTGTGGTGCATTGCTTTTGTTCTCTTCCTCAATGGAGCATGGGGAGCCGTCGGGGTTTGGAGCCAAGTTGAATTTTCGGAATGCTTTTGGCTCGAAACCTTTGCCTCATGGGTCACGATTTTTCGAAAATAATTTATTCTCTCAGACCTTGGAAAAGAATGAGACGGGACCAACAGGCGGGTTTCGTTTTTCGAAGATTAATGGTTGCCTAGAAAGGTGCAAGGAGAGGCCAAATGTTGTGATCCCGATGGAGATGCTCGCGGATGATATTGAGTACTACTCACGTCACTCGTTGTATTGTAAATTTTTGGGATTGAAGATTTCGTTGCAATTTTTGGAGGCCTGGGCCCAGAGAACTTGGCTGCCAGAGGGAGAGATGGAGATTAAGCTCCTAGCAAATAACTATTTTATGGTTTCATTTGACTGCATGGCAGATAGGATTAGGGTTTTTGAAGGAGGTCCTTATTTTTACAATCAGGTGGGCCTGTTTATCAAGCCGTGGCATGCGGGTTTCAACCCGGCTGAGGAGATTCCAAGTCGGGTCCCAGTTTGGGTTAGATTGCCGAGGCTCCCGGTTGAGTGCTGGCGTGAGGATGTTCTGCATTTACTCGCTTCAATGCTTGGTAAGCCTGTAGGCTCTTCTCAGCAGACACAGTTCAAAAAGGTAATGACTTTTGCTCGATTCTGTGTGGAAATTGATTTAAGTAAACCATTGCCAGACTCTCTGGAAGTGAGTGCAGGATCTTATTCATGGGTTCAACAGCTCGATTATGAGACCTTACCTTTTAGGTGTCGTCTGTGTCATGAGTACGGCCACTTACTTCGGAGATGCCCAAGGGCCAAGCCTTTGGAGTCTAATTCTTCACAGCCCTCCAATGGTCAGCCTAGGGTGGACAAGGGCAAGGGTCCTATTCCGGGTGGTGATACCGGGGAGGAGGGCTTTACTACTATCAGATCTCGGAATAGAAATAAGGGGCATAAAAGGACTATAAAAGAGAGGCAAGATGAGGATACTTTCAATCGATTCGAGATTTTGGAGGATTTGAGTCAGCAGGAAGTGAATCCTGGCTTGGTTGATTTGGATCAAGGAATTCTGTGCACTGTTCAGCAGGGGCAGTCGGAGGTGTTGGAACAGGCAAACCATCAAGTGGTGAGTTTGGATTCACAGGGTGTCGTGCTAGATGGGGGGGTCTGGGTCAAGAGCGGCTTAGTCCCGAGGCTGCTCCTGACCCACTCAATGATGGGTCCTTGCAGGTTGTTTCAGATCTAAAGACCGTGGCCCAGAAAGAATCAAGTAGTATTGTGGCGAAGGAGAGTGAAGCTTTGCCTCTTTCGGGGCGGAAGTCTGGCTTGGAAGGGGGAAAGAACAGTAAGGCATCTCCTCTTTTGGGTATCCTGCAAAAGGATCTTAAGAAAGGAGGGGCGGAGAAAACCACTAAACTGGGGAGGAAGAAGGATTTGGAGAAGATCAAATTGATCGGGGAAAATTTGGTGGAGTCAGGGTCAGTCAAGACTCTGGATTCTCATTTCCCAAGCCCTTTGAAATGATTGTCCTTTCATGGAATGTTAGGGGCTTGAACAGTGGCCCTCGACAAAAAGCTGTTCGGAACTTGGTTAGAAGTCAGTCTCCTGATATTCTCTTTTTGCAGGAGACCAAACTTTCTGTAGAGGATATGATGGGTATTATGCCCAAGATTTGGATGAGTGGGGAATGCCAGTGCATTGGTGCTCAAGGTTCCTCCGGAGGGGTGGCTTGTTTATGGAACCCTCAGAAGATCTGTCCTCAGTGGTGGGTGTCCTTTAGGTCCTCCATCTCTATGGTAGCCTCTTGTCATGAATCTGGTGAGCTGGTTCTATTTTCCAACATCTATGCTCCGGTGGATATGCAAGGCAAGCAAATTTTGTGGTCGAATATTCGCTTTGTACGAAGTATGGATCCTTTTCTTCCGTGGATTATTGGGGGTGACTTCAATGCTATCACAGAGATTGCTGAGAAACAGGGTGGTACTATGCGGTTGGAGGCTTCTGCCTTCCTATTCCAGGACAATATCTCTTTTTTGAATCTAGTTGACATCAAGCCTGGTAATGGACACTTTACCTGGAACAATCGGAGGCCTGGTGAAAACTGCATTGCGGAGCGGTTGGATCGGTTTCTAGTTTCTTGCTTCTGGGTTGGGGATAGGTGGTTTTCTACCTCGGAGATTCTTGACTGGAGGGGCTCAGACCATTGGCCTATAAAGATTTCTATCCTCTCAGCTAGGCGGCCCTTCAAGCCGTCCTTCAAATTCCAACTTATGTGGCTACGGGATCCTGATCTCCATGACTTCATTGCTCGCTGGTGGCTGGAGGGTAGACCGGCCTTTGGTACTGCAATGTATGTCTTTACTAAGCTTCTTCAATTTGTTAAGTATAAGCTTAAACATTGGAATAGGAATTGCTTTGGAAATATTTTTAATGCCAAATCTGATGCACAAGCTAAGCTGGATGGTATAACGAGGGTAATTAGGGAGAATGGAGTGTCTGAGAGCCTGTTACAGGAGGAATCTAGGGCCTTGAAAGTTTTGGAAGAATGGGAGCTGCGGGAGGAGATCTTTTGGAAACAAAAATCTCGGATTGATTGGCTTAAGGATGGGGATAAAAATTCTGCCTTCTTCTTCCATTCTGTTAGGGCGCGAAGGCATGGTAACGCTATTCCTGTTTTGGTCACTGATAGGGGAGAGACTTTGAATTCTTATCAACGTATTTCAGAGGAAGCTGTTCACTATTTTTCTTCCCTATTTAGAGAGGAGCTGCAGGGGAGTTCGGTGGAGGAGGCCCAGGTTCTTTCATGTATTCCTCAGCTGGTGTCGCGTGAGATGAAGGAGGATCTTATGGGTGAGATTACTTTAGAAGAGTTGGAGAGGACAGTGTTTCAGATGAAGAAAGGAAAAGCCCCTGGCCCTGATGGCTTCCCGATTGAGTTTTTCCAGGAGTTCTGGGAGATCATCAAAATAGATTTATTAGAGGTGGTCAAGGAGTCACAACGGAATAAGCAAATGTTAAAGGCCATGAATGCCACCTTTTTGGCTCTTATTCCCAAGTGTGAAGGGGCAGACAGGTTGAATCGGTTCCGTCCGATTGCCCTTTGCAATGTTGTGTATAAGATTATTACAAAGCTAATTGCTAATAGGTTGAAAAAGTGGCTTCAATTGCTCATTTCTGAGGAGCAAAGTGGTTTTGTGGAAGGCCGACAAATTCTTGATGGGGTTGTTATAGCTACTGAGACCATCCATTCTATGGCTATTTCTAGAGAAAAGTCTATGTTCATCAAACTTGATATGGCAAAGGCTTATGATAGAGTCCGATGGTCCTTTCTTCAAAAGATCCTGGCTAGCTTCGGATTCGGTGATGATTGGATTCAATGGGTTATGAGTTGTGTCACGTCTGTTTCTTTCTCTGTTTTAACTAATGGGGAGCATTCTGAGTTGTTTGAGGCCTCTCGTGGGATAAGGCAAGGTGATCCTCTCTCCCCTTACTTGTTTATTCTACTTGTGGAAGGATTGGGTCGCCTTCTGAGACAACAGGTGGAGCTGGGTTTTATTCAGGGATGGAGGTGGGGGGATGATTTACCCCCTCAATCACATTTGCAGTTTGTGGATGATACTGCCTTGATGGGGGTTGCCACTATTCGGGAGGCAACAAACGTTCGCAGGGCGTTGGATATGTACCTTAAGGCTTCGGGTCAATCAATTAATGATGACAAATCTTCCATCTATTTCTTCAATACTCCAGATCCTATCCAGAGGAGAATAGCTCAAGTTCTTAGATTCCAGATTGGGACCCTTCCTCTGTCTTACCTTGGATTTCCTATTGCGGTGGGTAGATTATCAAGGGAGTCATGGCAGCCTATTTTGGATAAACTTCGGTTGAAGGTTACTCACTGGACCACCAGATGGCTGTCCTTTGCTGGGAGGGTTCAGTTGCTAAAATCTGTGATCCAGGCTGTTCCCATTTATCGATGTTTGTTGCAGGTGGCTCCTAAAGGTTTTGTGGCTGATTTGGATTCATTGGCTAGGCAGTTTTTATGGGCAGGCAGCCTCCTGTCTTCCAAGTGGAGTTTGGTTCGATGGGACATGGTGTGTTGCCCTAAGCAGTTGGGGGGCTTGGGGTTGAGGCAACCTGCTCTGGAAGGGTTGGCTTTGGCAGCTAAACTTTATTGGAGGTGGTGCACGGAGAAGGACAGGGCTTGGGCTAGGATCCTTTCCTTTAAGTATGCTCAAGGCACTCTTGGGGAAGATATCCCGCGTTATCCCCTGGTTGGTAAGGGATCAGTGGTTTGGGCTACTCTTAAGAAGGGAGCTGTGCTCATTAAGGATGGCTTATTTTGGATCTGTCGGCGTGGGACTGAGGTTCACTTCTGGCACGACTCTTGGGATGGCCATCCTCCCATCCTCTCTCAGTTCCCTCATTTGGAGGCCTTGAGCAGGAGTTTTAGTGATGCTGGCTGGACGAGGGTAAGTGATTTTAAGGTGCTTTCTTTTCAAGGTCAGCTTATGAGTGCTAGATGGAAGACTCCTGAGGAGTGGCCAGTGATTGGTATGGCTGAGGATTGCCGGGATCTGCATAATATTCTCTCAGGTAGACAGTGTAACCCCCTCAGAGATAAGGATATTCTTGCATGGGCGCCTAATCCGAAAGGTCACTACACGGTCGCGTCGGGTTATCGGAGGTTGCTTTCTCAAAGGGTTGAGGGGGCAGAAGCTCCTTGGTGGAAAAACGTGTGGCATAAGTTTTCTTGGCCTAAATGCAATTGCTTTGCCTGGATTTTGACTTGGAATAGGTGTTTAACTTGGGACAATATTCAGAAGCGTGGGTTTCAGGGCCCGTCGAAGTGTGTGTTGTGCGGGAATGGGGTTGAGGACTCTTCACATCTATTCTTCCGTTGTCCTTTCACCCTGCAGATTTGGCATTCTTGGTGGGGTGTTTGGAATAGTCCCTGTGTTCATGCTTCCTCCTTAATGGAGTTTTGGACTAGCCTGGGCAGGCCTCCCTCGATGGCCTCTTTTTTGCAGGACGCGTGGCAGGCTGGGCCTATTTTTTTGTTGTGGCAGATTTGGCTCGAACGGAATAGGAGGATCTTCAAGGGGGAACTGTTACAGGTTCAACAGGTATGGGGTAGAGTTCTCGGGATGGTTCAGGAGACGATTCAAGCTAAGGGTGTTGGGGAGCTGCCGCTTGAGAAGAAAGATGCTGAGATGGTGGCTCGGCTGGGTATCCAGGGATTTACCCCTAATGCTTCGTGGGGCCAGAGAGGTAGGAGGATGGGGCAGCGTGTTCAACGGCAAGGGCGTTGGCTGCTCCCCCCGGTTGGTATTTTGAAGGTTAATTCTGATGGTTCTTCCAAAGGAAATCCTGGTCCTGCTGGTGTTGGGGGGGTTGGTAGGGACTCCTCTGGTTCGGTGGTTTTTCTTTTCTCCATTCATAAGGGGACACAAACTATCAACCTCATGGAAGGTTGGGCGATTCTTCATGCCTTGGAGAGGGCCTATGAGCTGGGGTGGCGCAAGGTTATTTGTGAATCTGATTCACAGGTTCTGGTTAATTTACTCAATAAAGGAAGAACGTCGGATGTGCACTGGCAGTTGGCGGTGTTGGTGCAACAAATTTTGCAGATTGGTAATCTTATGGAGAGGGTGTCTTTTGTCCATATTCCACGTGAATGGAATAGGGCGGCTGATTGTCTGGCCAAGTGGGCTTCAGAGCATCAGGAGGATTGGAAGATTGAGGATTGGGCTCAGCTGCCCCTGGAGCTAAGTCCGGATTTGGAGAGGATTCTCACGGAGGACAAAGGCGGCATTGACTGATTGGGTTTTTGGCTCTGTTGTGTTTTTTGTTCTTTGGGCTTCTGCCTTTGACTTGAGTGTAATGCTGGTTTCCATTTATCAATAAAGTTTTTACCCCTTTTATTTAAAAAAATTTACTTGTCGATCTATATTGGGTTTATTGAAAAATCTGTTGTTATATTGTTGTTTTGAATCTTTGGAAACAAAATTAAATATACATATATATTATTATTATGTTTGAATCATTTGAATGAATATATATAAAATTTTGCGTATCTACGCGATTTCGTTTTATGTGAAAAGAATTAAAATTTTTATATACATTTATATTACAGATTTCGTATTTAAGGATATTGAATAAAATATATTTAATTAATTTTGTATTCTTGTTATATTCTTTTGTATTTTGTTCGTACGAATTAAGAATTAATATAAAATATACTTTAAAAGTATACTGGGTGAATTTTATTTGTTGTTGGAATTCGTGATTCTTTTTAAAGAAAAGATTTTATATTTATAAAATAAATAAATATATATATATATATAAGAAGGTTTTGTGTTTATTTATATGGCCCGGGTGGGTGGCCGGCCGAGGTCGTACCGCCCACAGCCCCAGTGGTGGCTGTACGCAGCCACCACTGACTACGCACAATAGCTGAGGCTACTAGGCGCAGCTAGTGGGGGCTGCGTACCCCCCACTGCCCACAGTACTATGTACTGTGGGCTTTCCCTATGATGCGTGTCTATTCTTGGAATTAAATTCTGATTTATGTTTCATGTGATTTCTTTTTTATGTTATATATATATATATGTATGTATATTAATATATATATATATGAATTATTTGTTAATTTTTATAATGAATTTCATATATTTGTTTATATATATATATATATATAATTTTTATGTATGTATATATGTATATACGTATAAAGCGTATATACATGTATATATATGTGTGTTGGATAGTCATTTATATTGTTATGGTTAGGAAATAAATTGATAATTTTACAAGTGGTAATATTATAAGTTTATTTGTGAAAATTTGGGATAAATTATGTGTTAATTAATTGAACGTTCTTGAATAGTTGATTTGTTTTATTGGCGAAATTTATTAGGATTGAAATGAGTCGTGCAACGTTGTTTTATGTAAATGGCTTACTCTTGAGACTATTCTTTTAATTCAATTGTGGATTTCTTTTATTTAGGTTATGTCTTGCGAGAAAACCCTAGAGTTAGCTTATCATGTTATAGGAACTTAAGTTGTGGTTTAGGACTTCCAAAGGTGGGGTTACTGATGTGTAAATGTGATCTTGTGTTTTGATGCCTGGTCTATGTTTTGACCATGGTTGTGATTTAGTTTGCACTGGGATTATACTATTTTTTGGATGTGTTTTATGTGTTTTGGCGAGATGGTTATGCCTCGTGGATGATCCAATTATTGGTTCAGTAATTCTTGTTGGTACAATCCTATTTTGTTGGATATTTTTGTGTTGAGTGTTTAGAGAGAGTGGCCCTAAGTGGGGGCCAATGCACAAAGGGGTTGTCAGGGTAACCCACTTAGAATTATAGTAATTAGTGATAACCTAAGTAATTAATCATGGGTGGGGATTAAACATTAATAAGATAATTGTGATGCCTCGTCTACTTGTTAGTGCTATCATAGACTAAAGGGCACCAAGAAGGCTGTGGTTGGCAAGATCGTTGCCTTGTCTCCACGAAAGGTTAACCATTCTGCATGAGTAACCCTATGGAGCAGTACCTTGAGATAGGTTGTCAGGAGAACCATAGATGGAGGCAACACCTTAAACTAGGTTGTTTGAATAATCCATGTATAGATGGAGGCCATACCTTGTGATAGCTTGTCTGGATAATCCATGTGAAGCCATATGATGACACTCTCCTCTAACATTCCATTTGAGTTGTTTTTATTGAAGTCCTCTAGAAGTAGTCTTTGATAATTATGACTTGAGATTTATTAGTGTTGTGTTTTGTGACTTATTGTTGTAATATTTGGAAAGTGATTTATTGATATGTTTCGAAAGTGGTTTGTTGTTATGCCTTTTGGTTTTATCATTGTTTAGTTTCTGTGTGGTCTTTTGATGTTATGTTATCTTGTATGGAGTTAGTCTTGTGTTACTATTGATGTGCTTGGTCAGGGATCCTTCCTTGTTAACTCCCAACATGGGGGTGGTTGGGTGGAATGTGCTTCACACCCCGTTGGGTTCCCTTTGGATGCAGTTGTGTATTTCATTGCAGGGTTTTGGCAAATGTTGTTGATCCCATGTTCTTATGTACTAGATGTATGTTTACACTTTAGATGTAATTTATGTATTGATGTATCGAATCCCACGTATGTTGGGGAGACCTTGATGTAATTTGTTTAAATGTTCATTATGTTGTACTATCAGATTAATGTAATTTATATTCAGGCCATGTAATCATTCATAACTATCATTTGCAATTACTGATTATGTTGTGTTGCATCGATATATATATATATATAATCTGTTTGATTAATTCATTTGTGACTTGTATTTATGGTTTAATATGGATTACTTTTATTAATGTGATTATTGTTAATGAATGGTTTTACATAATTGTTTAATTATTGTTTAATCTATTATCTTTGTTATAGGTTAGTTTCGTAATGTCCTCGTGTACCCCAAGGGATTTAGTTGTGCAACTTAGTACATTGTTATGTTGGAATACTTATGTACATTTATTATGTTCCTTTAAAAAAAATTGTTGCATTTTTATTTGATCCTTTGGGGTTCGTGTAGGGGGGCGTTACAGGTTGTACCTATTTTAACAAGTATCTATGAATGTGATTGTTGGCAGGATAGTTAATTCCTCACATGTATAACAGTTGAGATTTAATGTGCTTGTTGATTTATTGATGTTATGTTTTGTGTGGTTTATTGTTGTTTTGTTTTGGAATCTATTGATGTTGTGTTTGTCTATGTATTTCCATGTCACTCTTGTTTGGAGTTGATTCTTGTTGTTGTCTATTGGATATCCTTGGTCGAGGATTCTTCCTTGTCATATCCTAGCATGGGGTGTGGGTATTTTTTTAAAACCCACATGGTCAGGTGTAACGTGCTATTCACCCTGTTGGATTCCCTACCAACGTTCATTCAGTGTAGTGCCTTCTAGATGGAGCATGAGCCAAAGATCTTCTTGTAGCCAGATGTTCACTATGTATTTCAGTTATACTCATGTATTGAGGTATTACTCCCACATGTGTTCGGAAGTTTATGATGTAAACTCATGTATTTGGTCTACGTATTGTACTAGAAACAAATGTAAGTATAAATGTGTCCTTGTAATCATGAGACAAGGGATAGTGGTTATCATCTTATAAGCATGTAAGTATAAATGTGTCATTGTAATCATGAGATAAGAGATAGTGGTTATCATCTTATAAGCATGTTGTATATATATGTGTATGGTTATTAAATAGAGTTGATCTTGTTCATAATGGTCTATCTCTTGTGTATGCTTCAATGTTATAGTTATGATGGATGAATGATTATAAAAAATGCATTTTGAATTTTTTTTTATCTTTTCATTATGGGTTGGAATACGTAATGTTACCTCATGCACCCCAAAGGACTTAGGTGATTAACTTGTATTCATGTAATTGAATCTCATGTAATGGAACTAAATATGCATATATTATATATTTTATATTTAAAAATAAAAATTGTTTCTTAGTTGTTGTCCTTTGGGGTTTGTACTGCAGGGCATTACAACTTGGTATCAAAGCCAGGTTTGCAACACTGGGATCTTTGGGTAAGGTTACTTCCATGTTTGTGGTGGTGATTTGTTGTGTGAAAATGGATATAGTTCTACCCCCTTGTGTCATCTAAGTGTAGATGAGCATGTTGAGTCTTAGCTTGTTGAGGGTGATAGACATGTTGTTAAGCATTCTCTTGTGTGTCCCTTAGCTTTGAGTCTGTGTGAGGTCAAGGTGAACTTGGAGTTAGTTATAATGTATTATCTTTGTGCATCTTCTCTTTAAGTGTATGTTGTTGACTTGCTACTATGTGTGCACCTTTCCCTCATTCTATCTCTTTTGATGTATGTGGGTGCTAATTGTATTCTATGTGATTTTAAGGTTGTGTGCTGAAAATTCATAATGAGTAATGAAGGTTAGAAGTAGAAATGGATAAAATAATGACTTTAGTGTTATCCTAGATTGAGATTGCATGTATTTTTATTGAATAATACTATATAAGTGTAAAAGGAATGTAGTATAGTGTAATCATACTATCAAGTAGTGATTCGTTAAAAGAATTATGATGGTTCCTTTACGGTTGGTATAAGTGAGTGACTTAATCAAGTAACATGTATGAAATATTGTTTAGGGTGAATCTTGGAAACTAATTTAACAAATTCTATTTAGTGTGTGCCTTGCAAAGAAATCACTTCTTTCATCTCCTTATTTTTTTGCATGCATAAGGGTAAAGGGAATGCTCTCAGAGTACATTGGTTATTGAATGCTTATATATGCTAGCTAATTTTAAGTTTTATGAAATGAATGTTGCGCATGATAAGTTTAGGAATAAATCTGAGTTTTCAAAATTGTTTTCATAAGTATAAATTCATAGGTGAAGTTGATGAAATATTATTTGCATCAGTATATAGGGAAAAATCTTATTTCATTGAAGTTCGTAGAGTGTTACAAGTATGTTAAGAATGTTGCATTGTATGAGTGTAATTAGGTGTATGGGTTAAGACAATCTCTTATGTATTTTCTTGAAGTAGAAATTTAAATATTTTTATTTTATAAAAGTGTTGTATTTGGATGGTGTGTAAAGGCCTTGTTTGATCAAATAAATGTTTTACCTTAGGAGAAAATGTGATGATGTACGTTCATTTAATAAAATCTTGAATTAATGCTTAATTGATGTGTTGTTGTGTGTGATTGATTGACGGTTCTGCTTAATTGTTATTGAACCTATTATGTAGATAAATGGTAATGTGTTATGTTAAAAGAAAATGCATTTTGGCAAGTATATGATGTGTGACTATGTTAAGTGTACTCTACCCTGTGAATGGAAATGTTATAACTTGAGTACAATGTTTTTTCATGAGATGAAAATGAAAGTTTCTTTGTGAGTTTATTATTGTGAATGATGGAAGTAAATATGAGTTCTATAATTGAAAGGCATGGATGATTATCCCTTGTGAAGTTTATGATGTAGTAAATGATGTTAAAAATAATTTTCATGAGCCGAGAAGATTAATATGTTGGGAATAGTGTGTTCATTAAGTGATGAAACGAGGTTATGTTTGTTTAGGAGAAAGTTTGTGAGAATTGTTTAGGCTTATGGTATTAATCTTAACTTTAATGGAGTTGATAAAAGTGAACTTTGAACTAGATGAAGGGGATAATTTTGTTATTTAAGGATTTATAAAAGCAATTAAAGAGCTTGCAATTTTGGAGGAAAAGTATGGAGGATGTTGGTAGTACTTGTATTTGATTTGTGGCATCAACATCTATGGGTATATGGTAATAGAGAAAAAAAAAATTCTATGTTAGTAGGTATGCATGTACCCCTGTGTTGTGGAAACCAGTATCTGTGCAATGTTTGTGTGTTGTGTTAAACTAGTGCTTGCTTTTTGTGCCATGTGATTGTGATACTACATACCCATCCATGGGGAAACTGTTGTTTTCCTTGGTGTGGAAAGAACCATACCATTCATGTGTTGCATGTGTGTTACAGACTGGGGGCCAATCCATGTGTGGTTGATAATTTTGTAACAAGAGTAGCCAAAAGATAGGATTCTTTTTATACTTTTCTTTTGGTTCTCTAAGTCTCCCAATCTATGGAGGGATAGTAGATTCCATGTCACTCCAAGGGGTGAGGTGTATGGCGTATGAATAATGGTGGCACACAATGACCTTAGCTCAACTAATCCCCGTGGAGCATACCCACTACTTTCCCTCATGATGGGTCAAGCTACTTGATCCATATGTGTTAGCCTATACCCCACAGTTTTGAGTACAACAACATTGGTGTGTTAGTGCATGCTTAGCCGTCTATAGGGATGTTGAGCTGGCATTAGCAAGTCAACCTTGTCTATATGAGAGGTGGAGCTTGAGTAGCCCCATATTGAAATACTCTTATATACATTATATATACCGTATCTACATGTGTTCCGACATGATGCAATGGATACGATGCTACACCCCACTGATGTTCCACCATAGTGTTGGTGATGATGTCATGCTATTGATGTTAGCGAGTTGGGATCAAGGGCATAATGCCACATGCATAGACACATGAAGGTGCACTATGAGATTGTGTTATGATAGCCTACTTGTGTGATGAGCATAATGGGGCCTCACACACTTGTAGAGGGATACTCATGTTTACTTTCGATAGTGTTTGGGTCAGTTAGCATATGGGTATGTCCTAGCCATGTATATCTCTAGCTACGGCAAGTACCTACGTGTGCCTACTCCACAAGGTATCACTATGCAGGGTGTGTCTAGCATGTGCCTACTTCTGTGGAGCTACAAACACACTGCCATGCAACATACAACCAGTGCATGCCTTTTACGGATGGTGTATTACCATGCCACACTGACATGTGATGCGAGATGGTGGTCGAGGTGCACATCCCATGTGGGTAGCCAAGGAGTGTATGGGCCACTTGGTTAGTCCATGTCGTGTGATGATGCGATGTAGGGTGTAGCCGAGGAGTACACTCTGGGCCATATGGATAGCATTCTCATGCCACACCACAAGAGGGCTATTGCTATAGCCTGATGATGTTCCCTCCTTCCTCGTTTGGTGGCTAGTATCTAGTCACACAATGTTGTATAGTGTAATTTCAAGGATTTTGAACTTTCTTTATAATTATTGGTTATTTTCTAGTGATTGTGAAGGCCGACACTTTATTTATATTTGATTGTGATGGTTTAGCCACACATTTTGATCTTATTTTCTCCTAGCCCTCAAGGTTACATTTTATTTAGTGTTGACAATTGTGCACATTTCTTGCTTTATTACTGAAATTGAAATTTTTATTTGAAATTTATTTATGACTTTGGTGGCTAAATTAGTTTATCCTTATTGTTTTTGATGTCGTCCATGTGTTGTATTGTGATTCCTCTCCAAGGACATATGGGCAGACTTGGTGAGTGTATATGAGGAAGCAGACACAAGGAACCTTGAGGATGGGGGGTATGTGAAGCTATTACATAGCTAGGACTCACTACCCACCTATGTGTGATGACCATCTCTTAGAGGCTAACAACCTTATACAATAAGAGATGGGTTATTATGGTCTTGTTTGGATGGTCTCACCATGTGTGTGTGGCCTAACACCATCAATCCACTGAGTGTGAGGTATGGATTATGTGAGATGGATATTGGCTCTTGGGTCATGGTTTTTGTTTCATGGATTAGTATGTTGTTTTTCAATGTCTGAATGGACCCTTGTGTAGCCTTGTGTTGTGCATTTCCTAGTAATGTGATTGTGTATGTATGTGTTAGAAAAATATTTCTTACATTTTGTTGCATATTGATGTAAAAGAGGGATAATCATGCTATCTTAAATGTGAGTGTATTACGATTCTATGGTATTAAATAAATTGGATATTATTGAACATTGTAAATTGTGACTTGAACTATGTTACTAAAACATCATATGGTGTGTTTTTTTGAATTTCAAGTAATCATTTGATGTGTTTCCCTTGTATGAGAATTTGAAGATGTTTGTTTTGGTGAATAGAAAATTGAGTTAATTGGAGTACTTGCTCTATTATTAGTGTTAAAACCAAGTATTTTACTGTAAGAGATGTAAGGATTTATAAATAAAAGTGGTTAGGAAGATATTATTTTCAAATGTGTAGTCAGATAGTGATTCTAATTGTAATGATTCAGAAAGAGGATGTACATCAATTATAGATTAAAGAAATTTTGGGACTAATGTGTTTATGTTTCCATTCTAAAAGTTGAGACTTCCAAGAGTAATTCAAGTCTTAGTGGGGGAGGATGTAGTGTCCATCTATTCTCACTTGGGATGTGTTGGTAGTCTAGCTAAGGAATTTGTAGAGGAAGATGGAACAAGGGCTTCTAATGGTACTCTTGTGGGTATGAGGTACTTTTTTTGCTATGATGCGGAGATTTAATTGGGTAGCTTAGCTTACTTGATGCTCATGATACTTATTTTATGACACTGAGGTTATTATGATACATTGTGGTTGAATTTAATTGGTTATGCTTATATCTAGATGCAGTATTATGTTGTTATGCAATAGACTAGTAATTGTTCATAATGATTATGATGTGATTAGTATAGCTTAATGATGTTATTATTATGCTCGATGTTGTAGTTACTAGTTGGGTGTTGGTGAGGGGACAGTGTAGCATCACTCATTCACAAATGCCCTACTACGCTGCGATTCCTTCTCATGGTGTGCTTGCATTTGAATCTATATATTGTGCACAACATTGTTTGTATGCAGGATTGCAGGAACTAAGCCTTGATTCCACCTGCATTGTCAGGAGAGGGCAAGCATCATAAAATACCAATGGGTATGATGTTGAAAACATAAATGACAAGGAAGTCTCCCTGTCTCAAGTCTGTCAACCCCATCATTGTGTCTAGTGGTATTGTGTGTTTATGGCTCCGATTTATTTTGATATTGTTGTGACAATTGTTTATTGTGAGTTTTGTATTTGTGTCATTTAATTACTGTTTGTGTTTTCATGTATTTGGGTGGATTATTAGTATTATTTAATTAAAATAAGGGTTGTTAGTCAATGATTGGATTAGCTTTATTAAAATTTAAAAGTGATAAATTAAAGGTTATGTATTTAATTAAAGATAAATAAATTAATTATGTAAATAATAATATTTATAAGTTGTCATTTGGATAATGTAATTAGTAAGCTAAGGATAAATAATAGAATAAAATATTTAAATAATTAAAATGTGACAACAATGAGTGGAAATTAATAAAATAGAAATTAAAAAAATAAAATAAATATTTTAATTGGAATAGAAAAATCAAGAAGAGAAAAAAAGAACCAATGAATGTTCAGATTTTGTTTGAAAACTTGTGAGGAAATAGAAAATTTCCATTTTATTTGGTTTTCGAAAATAGTAGGGATATTTTTATTTAATATGATAAAGAAGAAGTTTTAAATATGATTTTTTTTTATAGAATCTTTAAAAAAAAGAAAAAAACTTTGTTCTGAAAAAAAAAATGGAAAATTGTGAAAAAGCTCTGTGGAAAGAAGGGGAGATTTGCAAAGAGCCGTGTTGGAAAATCAAGAGAGGGCTTCGTCAAATTCATTTGAAGCATAGGAATTCAGGTTCTCATTACTTTGTTGATCTCTCAACTTGTTTATTAATTCAGTATTGGCAAACATATGTCTTTGCAAGATAATTTTGGGTTGGGGATGTAGAATAAATTTTCTCTCATCAATCTATTTAATTGTATCTGGTAGCTGATTAAGAAATTATTATTTGTAGTAAATGGAATTATTTCCATTTGTATGAATTTTTATTTATGAGAAATCTTGCTTCTCTCTATAATCTATATATATATAAATGTATATTTATAAACTTCTTCTAAAAATTATTTGTGTTAATACATATATATATATAATCGAATCAAAATTGATATTAACTGACTGTAAAACTTATGTCGACATTGGAAGAATTTTTTTAAAAATGTGATTGAGGGAGGGACGACTAGGCTGTACCCTTCCCTCACCCTATTGTCTTGGCAGAAGCCTTGGGTTGTGTAGCAGCCATGCGACTACTACACACAACAATGCACAGTAGTCACATGGACTATTGTGCGCATTCCTCCAAGGTCGCACACCGATCATTTGTGCCTTATAAAATTTGTTTTATATTAATTATATATATATATATATATAATGTTACAAATAAGTAAATAAATTTCTTTCTGGTTGATGTAAGTATAGAAAATAAATTAGATCATAATAGTGGTATTTTAATTAGATATTTAATAAATAAAAATAAAGGAGAATATATATATACATATATATATATAAGATTTAATATATATGTATATATATATATTGTTTTTGTGATTCTTGATTGTATATTGGTTGTAAATTATTAACTGAAAAGGGAAAGCAATATAATAAATTTATTATTGAAATTTCTAATTTAAAATTTTATCATGAAAATGGAATTAAACTCTATGGTTAGTTTGCAAATGGAATGAAATAGTTTTTTGTATTTAGGAAATTGTTTTCATTGTAACATATGCAGAAATCTATTATGGAGTTTAGTTAATTTGTGATTATGGTTTTTTTTTGTTCTCTTGTAAAATTTGGATTGGCTTTTTTTTTATTATCTTTGTGTTATCTCTTTTGGCTTTTAATTGATGTGGGAATCCTCAATGTCATAGTACCTCATTAGGAGTTAATTTGGCCTTTAGACTTCCAGAGGAAAGAGGCAACTTGTTGTAAAATGAATTTATCATTTGTTTTGGTATTTGGCAAAGTTTGATTGTAATTACAGTTGGTTCTTATGCATGGGTTGTACATGTTTTAACGAGCATCTATGAATGTGATTGTTGGTGGGAGAGTTAATGCCTTGCATGTACAATAGTTGTGATTTAATGTGCTTGGTGATTTATTGATGTTATGTTTTGTGTGATTTATTGTTGTTCTATTTTGGAATCTATTGATGTTATGTTTTTCTATGTATTTCCATGTCACTCTTGTTTGGAGTTAAGTCTTGTTGTTGTCTATTGGATATCCTTGGTTGAGGATTCTTCCTTGTCATCTCCTAGCATGGGGGTGGGTTTTTTTTTTAAAACCCACATAGTCAGGTGGAACATGCTACACACCCCATTGGGTTCCCCACCAACGTTCGTTCAGTGTAGTGTCTTCTAGATGGAGCATGAGCCAAAGATCTTCTTGTAGCCAAATGTTCACTATGTATTTCAGTTATACTCATGTATTGAGGTATTACTCCCACATGTGTTGGGAAGTTTATGATGTAAACTCGTATCTAATCTACATATTGTACTGGAAACATATGTAAGTATAAATGTGTCCTTGTAATCATTAGATAAGAGATAGTGGTTATTGTCTTATAAGCATGTTGTATATATATGTGTATAGTTATTAGATAGAGTTGATCTTGTTCATAATGGTCTATCTCTTGTGTGTAATGCCCCCCCATGCAACCCCAAAGGAAACTAACATACAAGCATTTAAGGCACAATTTTTTTTTTAAAGAAATAATATGCAACAACATACATCACATGAAATGTAACAATATAAGTACAACATATAACAAAGTTCCTTGGGGTTACATAGTTGCATCACTTTTCATATCAACATCTTACATTACATGAGAGATAGACATACACCCAATCAAATGACCCGAACATGGATCATACATTAACAATATGAAGATACATTGCTCAAGGTTAACATCAATACAATGTTGTTTCCCAACATCCATGGGAAGAGTATAATAACATGGAAAGATAAATATGAAATTGTAGGAATATAAACCTACAAGCTGGATTAAATTTTGACATAACTTAGAAGTCACTGCAATAGGTACAACTCTGCACATCTCAAACTTCGGATGGGGACCCAATGGAGTGCATAGCATGTTCCACCTGACCACCCCTGTGCTACGAGTAAACAAGAAAGATCCTCATCCAAGAATTCAAACAAACCAATGGTAAACAAGACTCCACAAAAGGATAACAAATCACAAGATAATAACCCATAACATTGCCAACACATAACCACAACAAGAGTAATGAAATGTCAAACAAGAATCAATTTCCAATATTATAGATCAACACTAAATAACCATAAGAGGTGCTGACAAGAATAGAATCCAAAGCTCTCCAAATGAAATTTTAAAATCATCCAACAATAAATATCCAAGGGCACCTTTCATCCACATCAATAAACAACAATGATAATAAACAACTCCAGAGGCAATAGGAACAAGAGAAACAAAGGGCATAGTGGGAAAGTGTCATCACATGGCCTTACATGAATTCGCCAAACTACCTATCACAAGGTGCCGCCTCCATCTATACATGAATTATCTAGACAACCTAGCTCAAGGTGTCGCCTCCATCTATGGTTATCCAGACATCCTATCTCAAGGTGCCACCCCATAGGGTGACTCATGCGGAGCCACTTACCTTTCAAAGAGACAAGGTAGTGACCTTACCAACCAGGTCTTCCCACCCGTCCTTAACCTTAGGGAGCGCTAATGGCAAGGGTGAGGTGCATGTTTTTATCTTGTTATGTGTTAACTAACCCAACCCACTAGATACATTAATTAGGTTATCACTTATTTATGGAAACTCTTTCAAGGGTGACCACTTGTACACTGGCCCCAAGAAGAGCCAATCTCCCCTACGGTTACCCTAAAATAAAAGACAAGCAATGGGTGTACCTCAATCCTCAAGAAATAAAGGCATTCTTAATGAAACATAACACATGAGGCATGACCATCTTGTGACTATCCCAACATCAAAACCCATAAACTAGGAGGTACCACCCACACAAAAATCCATGAGGTAAAACGATAGACAAAAATGTACAACAACAATAAATGAGCACACACACACCACTTCCCCTAGCCCCTGGAGGTACATAAATATCTACCCAAGAACCAAAATAACTCATTATGCCAAATCAAGTCATACTTTCAAACTGTACAAAAGTTCAACCTAAATTAAACATAAGACATATCAAATACAAATTTCCATCACACAAAGTCAAGCAAGATAAATCAACTCATGCAATTAAAATTACGCATCATATAACCCCTTTATTTTGAATGAAATGGAAGTTAAGGGATAATCACCTAAACCCCGAAATACATTGTACAAAGCAAATCACAATAATTGGTAATCACAAAGGCATCACTTCCGCATTCTTTAAAAAATAATCTTACACAAATTTTCAAAGGATATCATAAAGTAATTTCCACCCCACAAAATATGGTAACTACATGTACCTAAAGAGAAACTAAAAATAAGATTATTAAATGACAAAGATTCACTCAATCCATGTGACAATATGTACAATATAGTTAATAGAATAAAGTTCCAATTTAAAATTCTTTAATTACTAATATTTTCTTCCCACTATCTACACACAAGTAAATTAGTTATTTTATTTTATTTATTTATTTATTTATTTTTGTTTCCTCTATTCATTGACATTTTCACTTAAATATACACCTATTTACTTAATTCAATTTCTAAATATTGAAAGCAATCACATTAAAAGAGATTCCAATACAATTAAATCACTTAGATTACAATCCTAATTTTTTTTTATCATTCCCTTCACTCTCTAAATACAAATTAACTACTTTACTTCCCAATAAAAAGGGCAACCTAACCCAATGTATTTAACTAGAAAGAATCTCTATGAAAGGGGTTGATAATTTATCTAAATCACTTCTTTCTTATATTTGAATTTAACATTGCACCTAATTTTTACTCGTTTAAATAATCTTTTCTAAACATTTCATCCTAACAATATATCTAAATACACACGCTACCTTATCTTCAAATAAAGAATTGGATTCACATATATATCTATATCTATCTTATATCATGAAATGCATAATATGTATATATATATCAACAAACATCTAAGTATATATATATATATAAAATATGATATTTGACATTTCATTTAGAGTTTAAAGTTGGGGTTTATAGTTGGAAGTTTTTCTTCCTATTTGAGGAATGGGCTAGTTTAATAGATATTATAACTCCCAGCTTCTTTTGGATGCAACAGGGACATTGCGGCTAAAATTAAAATACCACATTTAGACACTATGGCAGAATAAATCATATTTTCCCCAATTATCAAGAAGGCAAGAAAAATACAAATAACCATTCAATATCAGCAATAAATTCATTGAAATAATAATGGAGTACTTGCTGCTATGATAAAACGCATTAAATAACCATAATGTTCAGCATAAGCAAAGCAACTCTAAAGTGTTGTTAGGGAAGCAAGATTGAAAGGAGGGAGGAAGCTAAATCAAATACCAAAATTAGATGAAATCGAATTTAGAACATCCAATATGAAATGGCATATGGAAAATTGAAAAAACCAAATACAATATCAATGTTCACATAACATTCAAACAAAAGAAAATGAATACCAGGGAGAATCGAAATTCACCCAACTTGAATCCCCCAAATATCAGGAGTAAAAATCGAACCTTTTCCATTATTTAAACATGGACAATATTCTTGTGTAGATTATTGGTGCTGCTAAATGAAACAATCTAAAAAAAAAGGCCTGTAATAAGATTATGTGCGCCGATAGCATGCAAGCAAAAAAAAGAAGAAAACGCCATCAAAAATGGTAGACTATGCTTGTGTTCAGGGTGCATGCAGTCTCGCCAGTTTAACAAATGAGGACTACACATGCCTCACACACCAGTAACCTTTGTTGCATTACATATATAGTTGATCATTAGATGTGTGCGGCTGACCCTCATACCCGTGTTGGCTATCTTGGAGGCACCCTAAACCGCATAACTAAGATGCCAATTTACAACTATGCTTAAACTGCATGGCTAAGAGGAGAACAGAGAGGGGAAGAACTGTGAACCAATTGAGGATTAAGATGACCATATAAGATAGCAGGGCATCTCCAGATAGAATACTTTTACCTATAATTTGACTTACACTTAAGATGTCAATCTACTGGTGATTGGAGGTCCACAGGCGATACCCAAGCGATACCCACCAAACTGTATGTACAGATTTATTATTCGACATGGACAGTAAGAAAGGAACTATCATGGAAATCAAATACTAATAGACCAAGGGGTACGACGATTATCACTAGAAATCTCCTAAGTGCAACAAGCTTATTAATTCCAAACAAATTGAATCTTTGAAGAAAATAAAAGTATATGCAGAATCGAATGTAAGCCAAAGAGAGAGAAAATGCAAGCATACATCAACCGACAAGCCTTGATAATGGAAGAATTCAAACTATATTAATAAGGACTGTACAAGGAGCAACGAAGCCAACCTAATTCAATCGTTGGTTGAAGCAAGAGTCCAGTGTTGAGATCCAACTCCTACCACCAGAACCAACTCTTCAGAACCCCTGAAATTATTTTTCAATCACACCAAATGCAAATATTGCTCTCACAATTTCTCGCAGACCCCAGAATTATTTTTCCCTTCCAAAACCAAAAAAAACGTCCCCCCCTCAAAATCTCTCTTAAATTCATAATTAAACACACAAGGAATTTAAGAAAAAGCATCCTATTTCTGAGGGAAAAAAATCTCATTTAAAACTCAAAAACTCCAATAAAACAACAATTTACTTTTCAACAATTAGCTCGAAACTGTGCATGCACTCGCATGCCAAAACTTTCTATCTTTTTCATTGCTTTAACAAATCGTTTGAAATCTTATATTTCAGCTTTATTTGAAGTTACACTAGTCTCTCCTATTTAATAATTATCCCCGCAAGATAATCAATTAAACAAAATAAAGATAATTATTTAATAATAACCGTATACATATTGTTTCACATAATTGACTTATTAACTATTATTTTAATTCTAATTTTATTTAATTTATTTCATAAGTAATGTTGATTTAATTAACTGATTACCCAATCCATATAAAATATTAATTTCACCACAATAATTCATTAACACGTTAAACAATAAAAACATAATAACACTTACATAAATATCCAGAAGGGCCACAATGGAGGGGCACTACATTGTGTATGCTTCAATGTTATATTTATGATGGATGAATGGTTTTAACAAATGTATTTTGAAATTTCGTTTATCTTTTATTTATGGGTTGGAATATGTAATGTTACCTTGTACACCCCAAAGGACTTAGGTGATTAACTTGTATTCATGTAATTGAACTTAATATGCATATATTATATATTTTATTAAAAAAATAAAAAAATTGTGTCTTAGCTATTATCCTTTGGGGTTTGCGTAGTGGGGCATTACATTAGATCTATCAATAGATTGCCTAACACATTATGCAATTTTTTATAATATTACATGTCACCGTCGAACAAATTTCAAGATTACTATTAAGTTTTTATAATATTAACACTGTTGTTGGAACATAGCAGACACAAAAAATCAAAATAAGACAATTCTTGCACTTTTTGACAAAAACTTAGCTGCTCTAGAACTCTTGTTATTAAATTTTTTTTAACTAAATCGATGAATTGGATTATCCACACAATATGCACTCAATAAAGTCTTAGGAATTATTGCAATAACTGTCCCTATCATTCGATGGGCCTGCTTTAAATTTTTGTCTAAAGATTACAACAAGGAGTGATGTGATACAATGGCTTTCCTTATACGTTAAGGATTTTTTCAATGGAAGAGTCCAAAGTTCATTTAATTTATATAACATGTATTATATATTTTTGTATTTTAGAAATATATTTTATTTAATTTTTTTGATGAAAGATTAACAATTTATTGTCTTATTTGTTATGAGATGTCAATTTCATTTAATTGGTATTCTAAAAGGTAAGACAACATAGATTGAAGATTTTTCTTTCTGAAATGAAGAAGTATGGAATTTGTTTCAAATGAATAAATAAATATCCTTAAATGCAATAACCAAGCACACAAATCAACACAACATGTACTAAAGCAAACTCATAATGACTAGTGAAACAATTGAGAATAGATAAATCTAAATTTTGAATTTTAAAAAGATAAAGTTTAAATCACATCTATATTGATTGATCACCATGAAAATCGATAATTCAATAATAAAACACCCCAACCGAAACTGAAAAGTCTTAGATTCTACTCTAACTGATTCATATTTTTTCTTTAAATTGTATTTTAAATATTAAAAAATCTATCAGAAGATTTCACAAATTAGACATCTCAGATTCATGATCACATAAACGATAAAGAAGTTTTTCAACCTTTCTTTTTATTTGGATTGCTAAATGGTGTGATCAAAACTTATCCATCTGAATTTTGTAAACTTGGTGCTGAAGGGAGAAAAAACTTGGCGCCAAAAAATATTAAAACAAAAACAATAAAAAAACATACATGCTTAGAAAGAATTGTGTTTTATCCATAAAAAATTGTAAAAAAATATTAAAAGAAACCAAAAAAAAACATACGTGCTTAGAAAGAATTATGTTTTATCCACAGAAAATTGCAGTTGTATGTTTTCACACTCAAACAAAGTTGATTCAAATGGTGAGGGACTGAGCAATAGTTTATCTCACTTATGGGGTATCCATGGCATCCATGCCTCCCGTGCAGGGGCTAGATAGTATTTCTTATAATCTCAGCTATTGTTAAGCATCACCTAATTCAATGGTCTAAACTAAAATTTGACCAATAAAGATAAGATAACTATTTACTAATTTTTAGTAAAAATGAATATTTGAAGAACTATTAAATTAATTTTATTATTTTGTTTACTAAAACTAAATTTAAAATTTATTTAGTTTGTTGAGTGTTTTGTTTGTGAAGGTAGTTTTAGGTTGGGTCGGCTTCTTTTCTTATCTTGGGCCTCTGCCTTCTTATGGTTCTCTTTTTTTGCTTGGGTGTCTGGAGGCTTCCTATTTATTTTTGGGACTGAGTGGCAGATGGCATTGCCCTAATTGGGTAATCTTCATAACTGTGTGTTTTAGGGTGGGTTGATGCAAGAAGTTGGGTACACAAAAAACTCAAAAAGTGGAAATGTTTTTGCTGTTTTTCAGAATTTGTCACACTTTGACTGAAAATTTGAGGCACTTCCACAATGAATCTTAAAAAAAGTCAGTAATATGAAATTTAGAATTTTGATTCTAGTTTCCAAATATGTAAATTCATTAAAATACCCAGTTTTATAGAAATTAAATTTTAATAAAGATATATAAGCACTTCAAAAGTCCTTGTTTTAACCATACCCGGGCAAGTGTAACGACAACACTTTGACCCAAATGTAAAATTATTTTGCTAATTCCCTTTAGGAAAAAGAGAGTTTTCAACAATATGAAGTTTGGGCTGGATTTTTTTTTGTAATTTTTGGTTGAATATTTTTTTTTTAATTAATTTTTTATTGGCCTTAATTGATGTTTTTTCAAATCAACGTGTACGGACAACATAATTGGACCTAAACAAAACATTTTTTGACTCTTTTTTTTTCATTGTGTAGAGAATTGTCTGAAGTTTGGGACCATATAATTTTTTTTACAAGAAACTCAACCAATACAAAGTTATTAAAAAACCAAAAAAACCTGATCTTTCAAGTTTAAGGCCTAGTTTGCTTAGAAATTAATTAAAAAATAACAAATGTAATCCAATTTTAACAAAAATTATATATCTAGAAAGTAGACATTGTATTCTCTAATGGGTTTTAATTTTATAGACTAATTCAGAAAAAAAGTTCATCATCTATGTTGTCAAAGTTGGACATTTTTTTCAGTTTGCCTTAGTTTTTTAGTTGCAGGTCAAAAGCTAAGGCTCGGATTGCCAAGCCTTTCCCAAGCCTAAAACCAAGGCTAGATTTGGTTTGGGAGATCAACTTTTAAATAACGTGTATGCGTTATAGAAACGCATACGCGTTATTTAAATGAAACGCGTACGCGTTTCATAACGCATACGCGTTATGTTTTGCCCGTTGGCAGAAAGCAACGCGTACACATTGTTGAACACATACGCGTTTTAAAAATATAACGCGTACGCATTTGTATAATAGTCATTTTTTTCTAATTTGAAAAATACTGTTAAAACACGATTTTCCTACAACATTTTTTTTCTGCAGTACGGACCGAAAGTGTCATTTTCTGCGTTTTTTATTGCAAATTTGTCTTATGCAGGGCATATTCTATTCAAATTGTTGGAAGAGTAAAAGTGCAAGTTAAATTTTCTGAAGTGGAATCAAGTGCAAGAACTTTTTACAAGAAGATTTAGAAAAAGTGAATTTTTGGATGTACTCATGATGATTTTGTACTTCAGAGTTTATAGAAAAAATAATCTTCATAGTACATAGTTTTATTTGAATATTTGAAGGAGGTGGCAATTTTAAAATAGGTTTCTTGAATTATTGTTTTTGTCATGAAAGAGGGTTTGGTAACCATGGGTGATAAGAAAAGACAAAGAAAAAGATGTAGGAAGGTAATGACACCCGAAGAAATTCAAGCAAATAAAGATAAGGAGGCAAAAAGACAAAGGGAAAGGAGACAAAGGATTCATCAAATGAAAGATTTGGAAGCATCTAGTTCCAAGAATGTCAAAGAGGAAGCCATGAATGATGAAATCAATGTAGATGATGCAAATGTGGAGATGGTGAATATGGAAGAAAATGCAACTATGGAGACAAACCCAACTGTGCCTTCAACTTCAACTTTGAATGATATGCAAA